>CAEFZX010024187.1:0-79552 GCA_903066825.1 Alfaro cultratus
CCGATCATCGGTCCCATCGGTCCGATCATCGGTCCCATCGGTCCGATCATCGGTCCCATCGGTCCGATCATCGGTCCCATCGGTCCGATCATCGGTCCGATCATCGGTCCCATCGGTCCGATCATCGGTCCCATCATCGGTCCGACCATCGGTCCGATCATCGGTCCGATCGGTCCGATCATCGGTCCGATCGGTCCGTCCTGTCAGACTTCAGACTGACTTCATGTTTCTTCCTTCAGGCTTTTTCAATGTTTGGCCAATTTTTCAACAGTTGACTGTTAATATTAGTCTTGAGGGAACTTCAGCTGTTATACTATTTTTCTGCTGGCAGTTTTGCTTTTCGAACTAAATCCAACATCTCGGTTTGTCCCAATAAGCAATAAATCAATTCATCTCAACAACAAACTCAATAATTTCCATTTGCATGATTTATCGTTTGTCTTTCTACCAAAAACTGGATGATGAAAGTCTTCAGTTTGGTGCTTTGGTCTCAACCAGCCCTTTTTTGAAGGACAGTTTTGTCATAATTCATTTTATTTGTTGTTTTTGTTGTTTTGATTATTTATTTTTCATATTTAAATGTCTCCCAGTTCCACAGTGTTAAAATTTAAAGGTGATTAATGTTTGAGAATCAGATATATTATTATTATTATTATTATTATTATTATTAGATTACTTGAAAATGGTCTCAAAACAACAATATTATCATTTATCGCAATAAGTTGTGGAGCAATTTAACGTCCAGCAAAAGGTATTACTGTGGCAGACCTGCTGACACATTTACTCTTTATGAAGGTTTTGTTTCTGAGGGATTAATACTTATGATCTTCAGGATTTTATGAGATTCTGATCTATAAAAGTGATTTCTGAGGGAAATAATCCAGTTGGCTTGTACTTCCGTCTTGTTTTCTGTTTCAGCTCCAGAGATCGTGAACTATGAGCCGCTGGGGCTGGAGGCGGACATGTGGAGCGTCGGAGTGATCACCTACATCCTGCAAGTGAACCGGAGCGTCCTGAGCAGAACCGCCTCCAGAACCGTACGGGGCGAGCCGGGCAGTGATGTTTGTTTCGTTCCAGGCTGAGCGGAGCGTCTCCGTTCCTGGGGGAGACCAAGCAGGACACGCTGGGGAACATCTCCGCTGTCAACTACGAGTTTGACGAGGAGTTCTTCGGTCGCACCAGCGACCTGGCCAAGAAGTTCATCAGCCAGCTGCTGGAGAAAGACAAGAGGTAACGAATGAGGTCCGATATACTCTCCACAGGAAGGTGGCGCTCATGATCTGAGGAGCTCGTTATTCTGTCTTTGTCTCCAAGGAAGAGGCTAACAATTCAGGATGCTCTCAACCACCCGTGGATTAAGGTAATCCGTCATCCAGTAGCCTGGCACCATCAGGGTGTGAATGTGTGAATGAATGTAATGTGAAGCGTTTCTGGCATTTTGACTCGATAGAGCGCTATATTAGTACAGGCCATTCAAGGTTTATGGATCCAGGAAAGCAAGTTTAGGATACAAGATCCTTGTTCATGAGATCATTCTAGTTTCCAGAACCTTGGAGACCAGAGTGAAGGCTTAAAGCCTTCCTTTGTTTTCTCAACTCTCCTTTTGAATCTTCCAGTCCAACGAGCTCAAAGAGGAGAATAAAACGCAAGAACCAAAGAAACGGGAACGCCGCCAGCTGAAGACCAAACGTCTGAGGGAATACACCATCAAGTGCCACTCCAGCATGCCGCCCAACAACACCTACGTAAACTTTGAGCGCTTTGCTCAGGTGGTGGAGGACATCGACCAGATGGAGGGCTCGTTCTTCAGCCTGGCGGCGGCCCACGACTCCCTGCAGGAGGACATCGACGCCTTGGTCTCCATATACAACGAGAAGGAGGCCTGGTACAAGGAGGAGAGCGAGGCCGTGCGGCACGAGCTCTCCCAAATCCGCTACGAGTTCCGGAAGGTGGAGGCGTCCAAGAGGAGCCTGCAGGACGACATGCAGGCCTTCAGCTGCAGCCTGGCCGCCGTCAGCGAGCGCTTCCAGGAGAGGCAGGGCCACTTCGACGCCCTGCAGCTGGAGCTCAGCAACGAGCTGAAGTGGGTGCAGGAGGCGGTGGGCGCCCTCCCAGCGGACGGAGGAGGTGGAGGCTATCCCAACTGCAGCTTCAACACCGTCTTCAACAACGACGTGAACGAAGCTCTCAAGGAGCTTCTCAGCCGCTCCTGTGGAGGAGAACTGCTGTCCGGAATCAACCTGGACCTCACCGAGACCGGGCAGCAGCGCTAAAACACAGATCCGGGTCCGGGAGGAGGTGTGGGAGGAAGTCCGGGTCCGGGAGGAGGTTGGGTCCAGAGTCCTTCCTTCCTTATTTCTTTTCTTCCTTCCTTATTATTTTTATTGTATAATGGACTCAGCGCATCCAGAACTGTGTGAAGTTGGGTCTGACTTTGGGTGGAACCTTCAGTGGAACATGTAGGACCTCTGTTGATGTGACGCACTTTGGCCTCATGCTGAGGTTGTGACATCATCACGCTCTTGCAGCTCTTCAGCACTCCGGTCCATCACTGCAGCACTTCTGATCCTGCCTCGCCTCTACTTTCAATAATGACCTCACTAAGAGGCTGCGGCCCACTGGGCCTTCCTCAGAACCTCTGGGAATCAGAACCACAGATCCAAACAGGATAGCAGACTGTTGGCTAGGCTCATTCCCAGGAATGTAGCAGGAAATGCTATGGTCTAGTTAAAGTGTTCAGCAGAAGGAGAACTTTGTGGTTTCCATCAGTTACTGCAGGAAAAACATGTTCAAACGTCACCAGGAGCTTCTGTCTCCTTTAAAGAACAGGGAGACACGGTGGAGGTTCCTTAAGGTCAGATATGAGGAGCATGTAGCCATGATGCTAATGCTAACAAACACTGCCAGCTAACGCTAACAATCAGTCCATCAGCTAACGCTAACAACCAGTCTGTCATCTAAGAGCTAACAAACACTGCCAGCTAATGCTAACAATCAGTCCATCAGCTAACGCTAACAACCAGTCTGTCATCTAAGAGCTAACAAACACTGACAGCTAACGCTAACAACCAATCTGTCATCTAACGCTAACAAACACTGCCAGCTAATGCTAACAATCAGTCCATCAGCTAATGCTAACAACCAGTCTGTCATCTAAGAGCTAACAAACACTGACAGCTAACGCTAACAACCAATCTGTCATCTAACGCTAACAAACACTGCCAGCTAATGCTAACAATCAGTCCATCAGCTAATGCTAACAACCAGTCTGTCATCTAAGAGCTAACAAACACTGACAGCTAACGCTAACAACCAATCTGTCATCTAACGCTAACAAACACGGCCAGCTAACGCTAACAATCCCTCTGTCAGCTAACGCTAACAACCAGTCTGTCAGCTAACGCTAACAATCAGTCCATCAGCTAACGCTAACAAACACTGTCAGCTAATGCTAACAAACATTGCCAGCTAATGCTAACAATCACTCTGTCAGTTAACGCTAACAACCAGTCCATCATCTAACGCTAACAAACAAGGCCCGCTAACGCTAACAATCACTCTGTCAGCTAATGCTAACAACCAGTCTGTCAGTTAACGCTAACAATCAGTTCATCAGCTAATGCTAACAAACACTGCCAGCTAATGCTAACAATCACTCTGTCAGCTATCGCTAACAACCAGTCTGTCAGCTAACGCTAACAATCAGTCCATCAGCTAACACTAACATAGATTGCCAGCTAATGCTAGCAATCAGTCTGTCAGCTAATGCTAACAAACACTGCCAGCTAATGCTAACAAACACTGCCAGCTAATGCTAACAATTAGTCTGTCAGCTAACGCTAGCAACCACTGCCAGCTAACGCTAACAATCAGTCCATCACCAAATCTAACAAACACTGCCAGCTAACGCTAACCGCCAGTCTGTCAGGTAATGCTAATAATCAGACTGTCAGCTAATGCTAACGAACACTCCGTCAGCTGAAACCTCCATTACTTAATCCATTACTACAGCTGAAAAAGCAAGCTAAGGTTATGACCTTAACTGAAACAGCTGCAGAATAACAGAGTTTAAACTTAGCAACGCTGCTGCCAGTCACACTTCAATGAGCCGTGTTGTTCCTCTATTCTGGAGGACCGATTGGGTCCAGAAGCTACTGCAGCAGCAGCAGAAGAAGAAGAGACAACGGAAACAGAAACAGTTACGCTGCTTTCCACTGAGTCAGAGAAAATTAAACCCCAAAAATAGCAAGATGAGCTGCAGAGATACGGTCGTAAATGTTTCTGAGGCCGGGCTTCTCTGAGTCTGGGCCGGCCAGATAACCACTGGAGCGTCTCCTCGTTGCGTCAGCCGGGACTCGACCCGTTTGGGTTGCATTGTGCTGCTCTGAACGAGCTGCAGAAACACAGCTGGCTTTAAGTTTTCACTCCCCTCATTCACATTTCAACCACAAAATTCAACATCTGTCATTAGGATTAGATGACAGACCAAAACAAAGTAAAACAGTTAATGACTTACGACAAATGAAAGTCTGAAAGCAACACATGGTGGTGGCAGCATTATGCTGAGGGGATCAGCAGGCTGGGCGATTATGGGATGGTTTAAATCCAAGTAAATTCACCGTTTGCTTTCCATTAAGACCTTCAGTCTGTTAGAGATAAATCTGTTGCAATCAGCATTTAACCAATCAGGTGATAAATTAAAATGAGCTCAATAGTTTAATTCTGATGGCTAATATTAAATAATTTTGGTTGTGTGTGGTTTTCATTTCCACTTTATTTATTGTTCTTGGTTTTTGTATTTTATTTTTGGATATTTAAAATATCTTCCGGTTCCAGTCTGAGGTGTTCTTTACAAAATAAAGGTTTATTAGTCTTTGAGAGGGCAAAATTGCATTATTAACAATATATTACTTGAAAATGATGTGACAATAATAACATTATTTGTCATAGTAATTTATGGGAAGTTTACTGCATTAAAGTATAGTTTTGTTTTGTTTTTTATATGGAAGATAAGTAGTGTTTGCTCACAGAATAACGTCATATTTTATTGTCCAGTTTCTAATGTGAGAAATAGAAATAAGTACTGAGGGAGATCTATGGAGCTAAATTGGGGCCATAAACAGTGGCAACCCCAGAAAGTTTCCACATGGTTGACCAGACCAGTTCAGTAAACATTTACAGGGGCGCAGCTAAAACATAATCATATGATTTCATTCATTTCTTTTGTTAATTTAATTATTGACTTTTACTTTGGTGTTTCCACTGAAGAAGATGACTCTACATGCCTTTCTATGACATGAACATAATTCTGTGGGGAAAATGAAACTGAAAAGAAAAAGTAAAGTTCAAAACTACTTTTCAGATTCAAGTTTTTTTTTTTTTAGTTTAAACTATTTTTAAACAAACTTTGTGGTCCCCATTTACTCCACATAAACCAGTAAATTCTGCATTTTACTGGCATTTATCAACACATTTCTAAGTATTTTTCTTCCATAAAAAAACAAAACTTTCCAAATCACTCTAGACAGTTTTGTGCTCATCTTCATCTTTACATTGAATTTGTCTTTAAATCCAAAATTCATTCTTAAAGTTGAAGGTGTTGCACGAACTACATTTGAATCTGTATATTTAGATTTAACTGGACATTAGTGTGTCTGCCATGAGAGGTGGGACGCAGACAGACAGGCAGACGGATCGAGGCTCGGACAGACCGTCAGACTGCGGGCCGGCCTGCGGGGCTGCGGGGCTCTGTGAGCGGACTGAAGGCGGAGGAAGCTCCGGGAGAGGCGGAGACCTTATCAGAGACCTGCTGCTGCTGCCGCTGCTGCCAGAGTGAGATGAAGCTCAGCCGGTTTGTTGTGTAAGCTTCACACACAGAAGAGGAAGAGGAGGAGGAGGAGGAGCAGGAGCAGGAGGCCTTTTACCCCAACGGTGAGTGAGCTTTAGTGTCGGAAGTTGGCTTCCGATTCGGCGCTGCAGTAAAGGGCTGCTCCGCTGTTTTTAAGGACTCATTGAGTTTTCTGCTGTTGCCTGGAAGAAGGATCTGCGGTGACGCTTCTTTGTACACTTAGGATGCAGCAGTCTGTGATCTGGAAAGGTTTGCTTTATTTGTTAAACCTTAAGAAAGAAGAATTTTAGAGGTATTTTGACAACCTCGCCCAGACAAAGAGATACGTTTAGTTTTTAATATGTAAGTGTATTTGGGTAAAAAAAAAAATAATTAAATAAAATCTAGTCTAATCTTTAGATTATCAAAATGAGAATCAGATTTTGAAAAAAAAAAAAGAAAATGAAAGAAAATTAAACCTTTGATTTGATTAAAATTTTTTCATTTAACATCTGAACCTCCTGTGTCTCAGCAAATCTGACTAAATTTATGTAGATTTATGTTTTTAAACCAGAGCCAATAAAAAGCATTGTCTTTTTAAATGGATTAGCTACATAACCCTAACCTGAAGCACACAGTTTATGATTGTCATATAAAATATGTGTTAGAAATCAAATTATGTTTTCTACAACAGCGCCACTGTTTGCAGCAGGTTTCAAAAGTCTGTTTTGTTTTTTTTTGTTTGTTTTTTTTAAACCACTTTTCCTTCTGGTTATGGAGATGAAACAATTTTTGCTCCTATTTTTTTAAACTTCCAACAGTTGTTATAATGCAAACAATGTATTGCTTTTACAACCAGGAGCAGCTGTTAGCATTTCAAATGATACTTGAACTTTGACCCCAAATCCTGGAGTAGTTGAAAAGGAGACTTCATTGATGCAGAGAGAGAAAGACGAGGTTCCAACCATCTCTTCCCTCTACTATAATGGGAAACAGGAGAACTGGATGAACTTAAAGCCCAAAATAGGACCAGAGTTTTACATTTATTACTGCTTGCTGCAGGATTTTATCCTCTACTCCAACATCTCTCTACCTCTGACCATACAACCAGAGAGAAATTTAAAGAAGAGCAGCAAAAGCAAATGATGAGATTGGTTAGCAGAGCTTGTCAACAACAGATGGTGTCACCCAGTGCATGTTATTGTGGAATATTGTCTCTACTGGTCAGATATTGAGCTGTTAGGATGTCATGCAAACACGAGATGCTGCAACTCTTCCTTCCTGCCCACAGCATCACCATCCACAACAACTCTCTGGAAATACTCTAATAATATTAGTTACCATAACATTTCATTAACTTGGGGATAAAGTGTTTTTCAATGTACTTGAAGTAAAAAAATACCGGCGTGGCCCTTTATCTACAATCGGAAGCCAACTTCAGCTTCGGCTGTTAGCCGTTAGCAGCCGCTTCTAGCTCGGCTCAACGCTGCTGTGATGCAGCAGATAACCAGGCTAACTCTGACCCAAAAAGGTCTGCTTTCATAAGGTGGGACACTTTGGACCGGTCTGCATGCTGGTAACGTATTTTAAATCATTTTATTTGAGCTCCACTGAAAGGTGTCACCTCTCAGTTTGGCTGTTTTCTTTCTGTTTCCGCCTGTTTTAATGTGAAGCAGCTAGCAGCTACCGTTAGCAGCAGCAGCTGCGGTCGGTTAAAACTCAGCTTGTTCCGTTAAAGACCAAACTGTCAACAAACTGGCACCGTTCTGGTTCCCAGCAGAACCCCGAGAGGCTGGTAGCGCCAGTGGGCAGACAGCAGGTCTGTACTGGGAACCAGTCTGACTCAGATTTGTGCAACTGTTCGTTATGCTAGTCAGAGGAACCGGGTTCTGCTCAGCCGGGTCATGGGTTCCCATCTGAACCAGAACCGAAATGCAGATGAATTGCTGTTAGACATGGATGTTGATCTGTGTTTATGAGGGATTTTCAGTTTATTGGGGAGTCGCTGGAAAACAGACGCACATCTGCGGAAATGTGAAAGATGTCGCAACAAAACCTGCGGGAAAATGAGAAATGCGGGAGAACCGACGGATTTTACCGGAGAAAAGGAGCAGAAAGTACTCAGATCTCTGACCTAACCCTGTCAGTGGTGTTGCATAATCAGCTCCCTGCCAGTTTTCCTCCCAGAGCCTTCAGCTCTGACGGATCCGTCCTCAGCTGAAAAACCTTCACCACTAATAAATCCCAGAGACAGATGACTGGATGAAGATCCTGCACTTCAGATGACTGGATGAAGATCCTGCACTTCAGATGACTGGATGAAGATCCTGGACTTCAGATGACTGGATGAAGATCCTGGACTTCAGAGGCCAAGCCAACACCTTAAACTGGACGCTGTGCTCCTCACATTGCTCTTCAACCATTGTTTTCTTAGCAGGAGAGTCAATTATCTTGTTAAAAATCAATAAAGGTCTTAAATGGCCTTTACTAATGCTTTGGTACATTAGTCACACTCCTGTTCTCCTTATTATTCAGATAATTAATCGATTAATTGGATGGAAAAAAATGTCACATTTTACAGATTTTTCATTTAACCACTTAATCTTATCTGATAAAATACAAATATTTATGTTTTTAATTAAAAAAGACTAAATGTCAATAACAGCATTCGTTTAGTTAAATCTTGAACATTTGCATCTGTGAAATGTTATCAGTATGTGAAAATCTCATCAGTACAGTGAAGGAGTGATCTGGCATTGATTATATGGATTAACTAATAATTGAATATGATTAATCTCAGGTTTTACAGAATGTGAAGCTAAAACTGCCACTGGGTTGAAAACATTTACACACAAAGGTTTATTTTTCATCTTAAATGTTTATATTTTTTGTACAGTTTTGGATTAAATGGAGTTTTTATACTCCAGTTAACAATTAATCAATTACTAAATTAGTTGACCGTTTCTTTAATAATCAATCAATCATGATTAATCGTTTCATTACTAATTTTTACAGCTTTCTTCTGAAAAAATGTCTTTTTTTTCTAAATTTTTCAGTGTATGGGGAGGTTTCTGCTGTTTTCGCCTGTCCCACAGTCCAGCGCTACCTGACCTTTGACCTCTTTGGTCAGAAACAGAAACCTTTGTCCTGCAGCACTGAGCCGGACTCTGAGTAAAGCTGCTGGGCAATAAAAGTTTTCTGTTGACAAACCTTAAAAAAGGTTTTCTGTTTACAGAGTAAACAGAAACTTTCATTGTTTATTCAGGAAACGATGAGAACGTGTTTCTGTAATCATTTATCATTTATTGTGATAAATTGTGTTAAAAGCTACTATGGATACCTTTTAACATTATGGATAGTGCAAATTGACCGTAGAATTGTGCAAATGGGAATTACGAAAATAAATTAGCTTAATTTATTGGTGGAATAACACCAACTTTGAAAAAACTCACGTTTTTCGTCAAACATTTTTGCGATAGGATGATGTGGTTTATTTTGGCCGAATCAAAATGAGTTCATTTCACAAAGCTGCAGTGGAAACAGTTTTGTGGCATCAGGAGTCATGAAAATAGAAACGACAAGGAAGATGACAGGAAGCAGCAGGAGAATGATGGTGCGGCGTGATTTTAATGAACAAACTTATTCCTGTGTGATTGTTTTCTTATTCAATAGGAACACAGGAATTGCGAAAATGTATTTTTTGTCTTTAGTGGAATAATGACAAAGTATTGGAAATGTGTTGAGATTTAGTTTCAGTAATTTGTCCATTTATTTAAGGAGAATATTATTACATATCAGTAACAGAAAATGTGATTAAATGAATTTACTGTTAAACAAATTAAACTTCTCTATGTGACTGACGTCCTAAAGAAGAGCATCACAAACTGTTTCTCTCAGCCATACGTCCTGTTGATTCTTTTTTCTTTTTTGGGGGGATTTTATTGTAATCCATAGGGGGCCAGAAGAAAATCTTTGGGAACCACTGCTGTAATGGATCAGGTTGATCGTTGCTGCTGTGTCTGCAGGTCGGATGGCTGCAGAGTGAGCGGCCATGGCGCTGATGATCCCCCCGGTGAAACTCAAATGGTTGGAGCACCTGAACAGCTCGTGGATCACGGAGGACAGCGAGTCCATTGCCACGCGGGACGGCGTGTCGGCGCTCTACGCCAAGCTGCTGGCCAACAAGGAGGCGGTGCTGCTGCCGCAGCAGGTGCTGTGCCTCAAGGGCCCGCAGCTGCCGGACTTCGAGCGCGAGTCGCTGTCCAGCGATGAGCAGGAGCATTACCTGGACGCGCTGCTGGGCAGCCAGCTGGCCCTGGCCAAGATGGTGTGCTCCGACTCGCCCTTCGCCGCCGCGCTGCGGAAGCGTGTCCTGGTGCTGCAGCGCGTCTTCTACGCGCTCTCCAACAAATACCACGACAAGGGCAAGGTGAAGCAGCAGCAGCACTCCCCGGAGAGCAGCGCCGGCACCGCCGACCCACACGCCATCAGCGAGCGGCCGCGCTCCAGCACCGACGCCCTCATCGAGATGGGCGTCCGCACCGGCCTCAGCCTGCTGTTCGCCCTGCTGCGCCAGAGCTGGATGATGCCGCCGCCGCCCGGCCCCGGCGGAGCGCCGGGCGGCGGCATCAACTTATGCAATGATGTGATCCACACGGCCATCGACGTGGTGAGCTCGCTGCCGCCGCTGTCCCTGGCCAACGAGAGCAAGATCCCGCCGATGGGCCTGGACTGCCTGGCCCAGGTCACGACCTTCCTGAAAGGCGTCACCATGCCCAACTCCGGGGCGGACATCTTGGGCCGGCGGCTGGCCTCGGAGCTGCTGCTGGGGCTGGCGTCCCAGAGGGGATCGCTGCGCTACCTGCTGGAGTGGATCGAGATGGCGCTGGCAGCGTCGGCCGTGGTCAGCGCCATGGAGAAGAACGCTGCGCCGCCACACTGCCAGGAGGGGCAGATGGGATACGACTGCTTCATGAACATCCTGATGCAGATGAGGCGTTCCTTGGTAAGGATCAGTGGGCGAGGAAGAGCGCTTCACCTGGTCGAAAACCATCATTTAGAGAAAAATCAGAGGATTATTGTCTGAGTTATTATAGTTACTGACATCCATGTTTACTTTTATTTACAATCAATCAGGGGAAATTAATTGCTCTTCAAATAAAGAGTTTATGGAAAAATATGCAGAAGCTAGTGATCAAATCAATCTAAGATGAATTTACTAATAAATACACAAATAATAATCACACAGTTACACAAATGATCAGTTAAAATTTCTTTAGTGAGTTTTTCTCTTTCAGGAGCTTAAAGGAAGTATGCTGACGCCAAATTTAAGTTTTGAAAATGTCACTTCCTGAGGAGGAGGCTGCTAGCTGTGCTAGCTCTGAAATCATAGTCTAGTTCCACTAACTGCAAAACGTTAAACCGACATAATATTTATCAGAAGCAATGCTAAAGTGCTTTACAATCTTGATATTTAGTGGAATCATTAGAAATATTATTTTTTAGATATTATTCCTTCATAGAGTAACTAAAGGAGGTTTTACTGAAGCAGTTGGATTCAATCAATCAATCAATCAAATTTTATTTGTATAGCACATTTCAGCAGCAGGCATTTCAAAGTGCTTTACATCATATCAAAAACAGAAACATGGTGCAACATAGAATCAACAGTAAAAACAATAAAAACAACAATAAAAACATGACATTTAGTCAAGTTCCATCAATAAATTTAGAATTGAGAATATTTCAAATAAAATCCTAAACAGGTTTGGTTTTTTGTCGAATTTGCATTTATAGAAGTTTTACCGATTCCACTCTTATTGTGTTATATGGAACAAAATACCTGTTGCTGTTTTTATTCCCACTCAGAATCTCAATCACACAGTTTAAAACGTTAACAGCCTTTCAACGGGCTTCCGGCACGAGGCTCCGTACAGGGACTCCGCCGCGACTAACAAACTCCCAAGGTTTTCCTGAAACGCTAACAAGTCGGAAATGTGTGACGGTTCCTACTAGATTTCTCAGTTATCAGGCAGTTTGGTGGTTTCCATGGTGACGGGTGTGTTTGTTTGTTTTCAGGGCTCCACAGCAGACCGCAGCCAGTGGAGGGAGCCCACCAGGACGCCGGACGGCCTCTGCTCGCTGTACGAGGCGGCGCTCTGCCTGTTCGAGGAGGTGAGACCTCCAACGCTCCTTTACTCTGCTCATCTTCATCCAACATTTTGAAACATTTTAAAAATGTTTCCCGTTCGCACGTCTCTTCGTGCTCCAGGTGTGCCGCATGGCGTCAGACTACTCCCGCACCTGCGTCAGCCCCGACAGCATCCAGACGGGCGAGGCACCGGTCGTCTCGGAAACCTGCGAGGTTTACGTGTGGGGCAGCAACAGCAGCCACCAGCTGGTGGAGGGAACCCAGGAGAAGATCCTGCAGCCCAAACTGGCCGCCAGCTTCGCCGACGCCCAGACGGTGAGGAGGAGGAGAAGGAGGAGGAGGAGGAGGAGGGAGGGAGGGAGGGGGAGGAGGAGGGGGAACCCGGCTGGTTTCAGAATTTATTTGCAGAATCTCTGGATCTATAAATATAACGGCGTTAAATCCAGAAAAAGTTCCTGCTATGAGTTTGGAGACGTTGATTGCGACTGTAGCTGATGGTTGCCATGGCGACACACCACCGACAGACGACTCACCAGGTTCTGTATTTAAAGGCTGAACTTTCTGAATGTATCTTCCATGTTTTCCTGCTGATTTTCAGTATTTTTCAGTATTTATAATCTGAGAACTCTGTTGTTTTTTGAAGCTCTGATTGTTTCAGTTCCATGTTTCCGGCGTCTCCCTGCAGATCGAAGCGGGTCAGTACTGCACCTTCGTGATTTCGTCCGACGGCTCGGTCCGGGCCTGCGGGAAAGGCAGCTACGGGCGTCTGGGCCTGGGGGACTCCAACAACCAATCCACGCTCAAGAAGCTGACCTTTGAACCCCACCGAGCCATCAAGAAGGTGTCGTCGTCGAAGGGCTCGGACGGCCACACGCTGGCCTTCACCACGGAGGGCGAGGTCTTCAGTTGGGGCGACGGCGACTACGGCAAGCTGGGACACGGCAACAGCTCCACCCAGAAATACCCCAAGCTCATCCAGGGGCCGCTGCAGGGGAAGGTAGGCTTCAACCCGCCGCCGCCGCAGCCTCAACACAAAAACGTTCTCCATTACAAACAAAGAGTGGTTCCAGATCAGAGCCACCTGCTGGTTTCACTGGTTATAGGTCACCAAAGTTTTCAAATCTACTCGCTTTATTTTCCACCCTGATTCCACAGATCTTCATCAGTTCTTAGTTTTAAACAAAATACTTTGTGAAAAACATCAAATTTGTTGCAAACAAAACTGCTTCATAAACACACTTCACCCCCTTCAAAATAAGATATATATAAACTACAGGAAGAAAACAGCTGATAACCAAAACGTCAACACCAATGTTGAGCTTTATCCAGCTGAACGTTTGGATAAAGCGGAGGAGGGAGGAGGAGGAGAAGGGAGGAGGAGGAGAAGGGAGGAGGAGGAGAAGGGAGGAGGAGGAGAAGGGAGGAGGAGGAGGAGAAGGGAATGTCTGCTATGTCTGTTTCATAACAGACATTTACTTGTCTGTTATGAAACAGACAAGTAAATTAGTGCTTTATAATTTATCTGTAAAAATTAATTTGGAGGAATCAAAGGAGGTTTTCCAAGTTGGGAAAAGTGCTAAAATGCTAACCGAATAATTAGCTCTGCTCTTTGCAGATTTATGGAAATGCGCCCTCTAGTGGTTATAACCCATCAACTGTCTTACCAGACCAGTCCTCAGGAGGCGCGTTAAGCCATTACTATTTGATATGTTGACAAAAAAAGATTAAATTCATTTTAATATTTGGCTTTTTAGGGGATCAGTTCATTAGGGCAGGCCAAGAAGAAACATTTTATTACCCACTTTGGCTTATTTATTTTAAGCTTCTCTATCTTTGTTTTATTTTTGCTTTTAAAAAACAAAAACTGCTTTATTTAAACGAGCTTTGACTATTTAAGGCTATCTTCAAAATTTAGGAAATGTTGATCTTGTCCTCCATGTTTTTATAGTTTAGAAACTTTCTCGTCTTTGCTTCTGTATGTGTAATGTCTTTTAGATATATTAAAGTCTATGGATTATTACTTTTTCAGAGAAGATATGACGACAGTTTTAGGTTTGGAGCGTTCATGTTTTATGTTCAAATAAATTAGCGCTTTAAAATTTATCTGGATAAATTAATTTCGGGGAAGATAATTGTTCTAAATATCTTCAAAGTTAGCAGCTTTTGCTAACAACCTGGTCTGTGTGTGTGTGTGTGTGTGTGTGTGTGTGTGTGTGTCAGGTGGTTGTGTGTGTGTCTGCCGGCTACAGACACAGCGCTGCCGTCAGTGAGGACGGAGAGCTCTACACCTGGGGGGAAGGAGATTTTGGGAGATTAGGTGAGTTGATGTTCCAGTATCTGATCTGGCTTTGCTCTCTGTTTTTAATAAAACTTAAAAAATATTAATTTTTCTTCGTCCTTGTTTGCATATTACTATCCGTGTTTTGCTGTTTTTGTTTCTAATCTGGCTATAAATGGGTCACATGTTCAGCTGCTGACATAAACATGACAGATAAAAATCAGGCTTTGTCAGAGTTTATTGGTGTGGAAGAGAAAAGCGTTTCCTTTGTGAGTTTTTCATTCTTGCGTTGGGTCTGACGTCCCGTCCTCTTGCAGGACACGGTGACAGCAACAGCCGCAACATTCCCACTCTGGTGAAAGACATCAGCAATGTTGGCGAGGTTTCCTGCGGGAGCTCCCACACCATCGCCCTGTCCAAAGATGGCCGCACCGTCTGGTCCTTTGGAGGAGGAGACAATGGTGAGGCCCGGAAACCCAAACAGGAGTCGAGTTTCTCTGGCTGTTTTTGGTGCTGAGCTTCTTTTCTGTTTGTCCTCCGGCAGGAAAACTGGGTCACGGCGACACCAACAGAGTCTATAAGCCCAAAGTGGTGGAGGCGCTGCAGGGCATGTTCATCAGGAAAGTGTGCGCAGGCAGCCAGTCGTCTCTGGCTCTGACCTCCACTGGACAGGTAGGACGTCTGGGACGGTCCCTCAGGAGACGTCCCACTCTTTACATGACCCGGAAGTTACGCAGGCCGAACTCTCAGCCAATCAGACGTCAGCAGGAGCTGCACAAAAACAGCTGACTGCTTTCAAAATGCAACCAGAATGAGTCTTTGACCTTTGGCTTCTGCTTTAAAGCTATCTTTATAGTGGACTAGTTTTATTTTGACCTTTTCCTGGTTTTTGCTCCTGATTCTGTTTTTTTAGACGTTCTACATAATTTCCTGACTCTTGCTTCTTATTAGAAATCAGATTTTGAAGTGAAATAAATGAGTTTATTGAAAATCTGATTGAACCCTGAAGTTGGTTCTTTACGTCTGACTGGACAGAAACACATCAGAAAGTTTAAAGCTGAAGCAGAAATCAGTGTTTGATGAATCATTTCCAGTCTGTTGGGACCTTGGTTTCCAGGTGGCTCTGACCCGTTTCTATCCTCCTGCGTGTGTCCAGGTGTTCGCCTGGGGCTGCGGCGCCTGCCTGGGCTGCGGCTCCTCCGAGGCCACGGCGCTGCGGCCCAAACTGATCGAGGAGCTGGCCACCACCAGGGTGGTGGACGTCTCCATCGGGGACAGCCACTGCCTGGCCCTGTCCCACGGTACGTTGCTTATCTCTGCTCTCTGTGGGCTGGACTGGGTCAGGCCGGGTCGGTGTTGCTCAGGTCCTGTTGTTGACTCTCTGGTTAAGTGCTGACTCTGTTTGAGGTCTGATGTAACAGCAAACTGAACTCTGAGTCCTGACTTTGCGTTAACTCTTTCCACCCATTTTACTCTCACCTGGCGGTTGCCTAGACAACGAGGTGTACGCCTGGGGCAACAACTCCATGGGGCAATGCGGCCAGGGCAACTCCACCGGTCCCATCACCAAACCCAAGAAGGTGGTCGGTCTGGATGGGGTCGCCATCCAGCAGATCTCAGCCGGGACGTCCCACAGCCTGGCCTGGACCGCTCTGCCCAGAGACAGGTGAGCCATGATGTCACTGCACACTGACCAATGGCTGAGCAGGCTGATGATGTCATCACACACCAACCAATAGCTGAGCAACACCCGGTTACCTGCTGGACAGGTGATCATCGGGTTTAGAGCTTTAGGTTTTATTCCTTCCTTTCATTCTTCTTTTTTTCCATCGTTCCTTCCTTCCTAACCACGATCATTATGGTTACCGTGGCGGCCTCGTTACCGTGGCGGCCTCGTTACCGTGGCGGCCTCGTTACCGTGGCGGCTTTGTTACCGTGGCGGCCTTGTTACCGTGGCGGCTTCAGTCAGAGCCACTTATGTCCATGTTGAAGCAGAGAGGATGATCCCAGATATTGGACCAATATCTGGGAATGGCTTAATAAACATGTAACACATCCAGACATGCAGCCTGAGAGACGCTTCATGTTTACCTGACCGTTAGCTAGGCTAGGCTAATGCTAACAGACGACGCCTCAGCTGATCCGCTGCTTCCTCTCCGTGTCTCTGCAGGCAGGTGGTGGCCTGGCACCGGCCGTACTGTGTCGACTTGGAGGAAAGCACCTTCTCCCACCTGCGCTCCTTCCTGGAGCGCTACTGCGACGGCATCAACAGCGACGTACCTCCGCTGCCCTTCCCCTCGTCCAGGTGAGCCGCTCAGACCCCTCGGGTCCAGACGCTGTGGGCAGAAGCAGAGTGAATGTTTCTCCATGTTTACAGGGAGCACCATAACTTCCTCAAGCTGTGCCTTCGCCTCTTATCCAATCACCTGGCTCTGGCCCTGGCCGGGGGCGTGGCCACCAGTATTCTGGGTCGGCAGGCCAGGCCGCTCAGGAACCTGCTGTTCAGGTTGATGGACGCCTCGGTGCCGGACGAGATCCAGGAGGTCAGTGGTGACCATGGAGCCGGTTAACGTAAAATCAGTTTAACCTCAGAGTAACACTGAGCAGGTGGCTACTACAGACCAGCTTCAGCAAGAGCCTCACAACTAGAGCCAGAAAACATGAAGCTACTCCGTAATCTGCCAGTTAGATTAAACTAGCATTAACCTGACCTGGTTAACGTTAAACAGGTTAGATTAACGTAAACCAGGTTTTTTACGTTAACCAGGTCAGGTTAACGTAAACACAGACCAGGTTAACGTTAACCAGGTCAGATTAACATAAAACAGGTCAGGTTAACGTTAAACAGGTTAGATTAACGTAAACCAGGTTTTTTACGTTAACCAGGTCAGGTTAACGTAAACACAGACCAGGTTAACGTTAACCAGGTCAGATTAACATAAAACAGGTCAGGTTAACGTTAAACAGGTTAGATTAACGTAAACCAGGTTTTTTACGTTAACCAGGTCAGGTTAACGTAAACACAGATGTGTTTACGTTAACCTGACCTGGTTAAAGTTAACCTGACCTGGTTTACGTTAACCTGGTTTGTGTTTACGTTAATCTGACCTGGTTAAGGTTAACCTGGTCTGTGTTTCCCGCCAGGCGGTGATCGAGACTCTGTCGGTGGGCGCCACCATGCTGCTGCCTCCTCTGAGGGAGAGGATGGAGCTGCTCCACTCCCTGCTGCCTCAGGGACCAGACAGATGGGAGAGTCTCTCCAAAGGGCAGGTACGCCCCACCCCCACCTGCTGCTGTGATGCAGCTTCCTTCCATGTTGCATTGGTTATTAATCTGAACAGGAAGTGAAATAAAGCGGTTTTGTTCCTCAGAGGATGCAGCTGGACATCATCCTGACCAGCCTGCAGGATCACACCCACGTGGCCTCGCTGCTGGGCTACAGCGCTCCGGCCGACGGCCCCGACGCTCCGGGCCCCGGCCCCACCTTCGCTCCGGACCCCGGCTACGACGCCGTCGGCTCCCACCCTGACACGCACTTAGCTGAGATCCTGATGAAGACGCTGCTCAGGAACCTGGGCTTTTATACGGTGAGCCCATCCTCGTTAACGATCCTGTAGAGAGCCACAAACCGCCATTTCCTCCCACTGCTGTGTTTCCTGGCAGAGCCTATCTCTTCCTGTTCCTCTCCATCAGGAGAACATTTCTTTAATTGAACTGAGACATTATTCAGCTCTGCACTGTGAATCCATTTCTGCATATCAGTTTTTTATTTTCTGTTTGAATCTGAATCGTTTTCGTCTTCATCTGATGTTGATTTTAGCAGAAAATTCATCAGATCTCAGCTTCCTGCTCACTTCTGTCCTTACTGACATTTCTAAAACTAAACTATTAATGAGCAGCAAAATGACTTTTAGAAGTTTCATGTGGTGATAAATAAAAAAACATATAAAACACTTTTTTCTGCTTCTAATAACTGGAGGTGATTCTGAAGATAAACTGCAGAAATTTCAAACCTTCCAGAGAAATCTGTAAATGTCTGCAGTGGCATTCAAGGAAGTGGATGAGGAACAGAGTAAGAAAAAAATACTTGTAGACATTTGTTCACATGTTCTTCCAGCCTAATAATGGTGTAGCGCAGAGATCCAGGTTCTGTACGTCTGTGGATCCAAAGCTGGTCTGGTACATTATTAGGCTCTTAAAGTGGCGACCCGGTACATTTTGAGTTCTAAAATCCCGACCCGGTATGTTTTTCTGTTCCAACGTGGAGTCGCTCTGTCCCTGCAGAAGGTTGCATTTAGCTCTGAGTTCCTCACCCCAACACGCAGCAGGCGTCCAGGCAGACGCCCCGCTGGCTGTGCAGTGAGGAAAGTGGAACCCATTGGGTCACGGCGGTTCTGTTCTCCGTTCTCTGCAGGACCAAGCGCTGGGCGAACTGGAGAAGAACAGTGACAAGCTGCAGCAGCGCGCCTCGTCGTCAGACAGCAGCCAGCCGGCTCACCTGCACCAGCTGCTGTGCTCTCTGCAGAAGCAGTTGCTGGCCTATTGCCACATCAACGCCGTCACCGAGGTAACACTGCCGCCGGTCGGGCCGGGCCAGATAAACCAGACCCATCTGACCTGGTGCGTGTCTCCTGCAGAGCTCCAGCAGCGTGGCGCTGCTCCACAAGCACCTGCAGCTGCTGCTGCCCCACGCCACCGACATTTTCTCCCGCTCCGCCGCGCTGATCCAGGACAGCTCCGGGAACGGCAGCATCCGGGAGAAGCTGCAGGGTGAGCGCCGCCTCGGCCCGCCGCCTCGGCCCCGCCCCCTCGGCCCTGCCCCCTCGGTACAGATGTCACTGACCCCCCCTCTGCTCTCCAGATGTGATCTACGTGTCGGCGGCAGGCAGCATGCTGTGTCAGATCGTCAACTCGCTGCTGCTGCTGCCAGTGGCGGTGGTGAGGCCGCTGCTGAGCCACCTGCTGGACCTGCTGCCCCCTCTGGACCGCCTCAACAGGCTGCTGCCAGCTGCCGCGCCGCTGGAGGACCAGGAGCTGCAGTGGCCACTGCACGGTCAGCTGACAGGAAAAGCTCAGACCGCGGGTGCCGGGCCCCAGACAAAACACACTTCAAGAAATATGGCCCTCCAGCAAATCGAGAAAAAACAAAGAAAGATAATTCTGGCATAAAAGTAGGGATGCACCGATTGCAGTTTTCTGGCTGGTCGTCAATTACCAATCTTTAAACACTAACCTGCTGATTCCAACTTTGGACAATTTTTTTTTTGTCTGAAATGTTGCTAAATATAGCAAGAAAGTCACAGTTGGTAACCCTGCAGACATGACCTGGTGGGCGGGGCTAACAGGCAAATCTTTTCAGACCTTTGCTGACGTAGATCGGATCGGCTTCACGTTAAACTATCGGCTGATGACTGATCTCCCAAAATTAAGGAAATTGGCGTCAATAAATCGGTGCAACCCTACGTAAAAAATCTCCTGAAGCTGGACGCTCCCAGCTGACCATCTGCATTCATGTCAGATTTATGACGTAAAAAATTCAGATTGCGGTTTAAATTATTGCCATTGAAGAAAGTATAAAATTCCACCAAAGATTTCTTAATTTTAAATTTAATCTCAGAAATTTTCTAGAAAAAACGTGGAAAATTTCTCTGCTTGAAAAGTTAAAAAAAATGTGACTTTTGAAACTGATAAATTCCAAAATTCAAAAAAAAAGTTTTATTCTAGAAAATATGTAAAATAATCTTTTGGGGGGAAATTTACCCGAACACACGTCAGAGAATTCTGTCTTCTCAGATTAATGTCTGAATTCAAAGGCAAAATACTAAATAAAAAAAATCTGATTATCAAGTCAAAATTCAGAGATGAAACCTGCCGGCTGTTAGTCAATGCAGACAGTCCACCTGCTGTGAAGCACGGTGGGAGCAGCATCATGCTGCGGGGCTTCCAGTGGATTCTTTGTTGTGACCCATCGGGTCAGAACCAGAGCCTCCTGGGTCTGGCCAGGGTCGGTAACCGGATCCTTCCCACCCCTCCAGGCGCTTCAGACCTGGCCGAGCCGGCTCCGGGCCCGGCGCTGCCGGCGGCGGCGCTGTGCTGGGTGTGGCTGGTGGACCTGGAGCGGACCGCGGCGCTGCTGGTGGGCCGCTGCCTGGGCGGGATGCTGCAGGGCGCCACCGCCTCACCCGAAGAGAACCACGCCGCCTACTGGCTGAAAACGCCGCTGTTCAGCAACGGCCTGGAGACTGACATTCCTCAGCTCGGTACTGGCCGGCCCGCCAGCGGTTCTGTGTGGTTTTGTGTGGTTCTGACTGCACTCTCCCTGCAGATTGGGTCATCAGCTCGCTGCTGGAGGCGGCGCTGTCCGGGAACGAGGAGCAGAAGCCTCTGGACAGGCCTCTGCGCCCGCACCTCAGCGTCCTGCTGGACCTGGCTCTGGGTTCCTCCAAAGAACCCGCCAACAGCCTCTGGATCAACATGCAGGACTACGCCATCAGCAAAGGTCTGACCCACAACCAGAACCAGAGCAGAACCAGAACCGGGCCTGACTGCTGTGTGTCCTATTGCAGACTGGGACAACGCGTCTCTGAACAACGAGTCCCTGCTGGACACCGTGTCCCGGTTCTGCCTGGCCGCGCTGCTGAAGCACAGCGGCCTGCTGGGCCCCGCCTGCGGCGAGGGCAGGTGAGCCGACCCCTGACCTTTCACCCCGCTCTCCTGTCCTCCGCCGCTGACTCTGCCTTCCCAGCAGGTACCAGCCGTCCAAGTCTCTGGCCGAAGTCTACCGCAGTGTCTACAAGGTCCGGAACCGTCTGCTGGCCTGCAAGAACCTGGACTTCATCCAGACACGATCTTCATCCCGAGAGAGGCGGGTCAGTCCCAGTTCACTCCCAGTTCCCTCCCAGTTTGCTCCCAGTTCTCTGAGAAATAAGAAGTTTCATTTATTAAGAGCTGCTACTTTATTGTTGCATTATTTTGACTTCTCGTATTTTTATAAATTCTCTTATTATTGATACTTTATTCTCGTAATATTTTGACTTTTGCTATTATGAATTAATTCCTAAACGTCTGACTTTATTCTCGTATTAGTACAACTTTATTTTCATCATATTAACACTTTGTTCTTGTAATATTTCCACTTTTTCTCATCTTTGTATTATTATGATTTTGTTCTCGTATTTTTTCTCTATATCAGCTGTTAGTTTTGCTGATCTTTAAATTTCAGATCATTTCATAATTCTAATCATAACTGCAAGTTGTTGCTTTGAATTGAAATCTGATCAGAAACAGATTTCCATGCTGGCCGAGTTCCTCCTTTAGGGGGCGCTGCTCTCAGAAAGGTGGGCGAAGAGGCGCTGTCTGGCAGGAAGTCGGTGATGGATTCCAAAATAAAAGCAGAGTCTGACGTTGTGGTGCAGATCTCGGACAACCAGGACTCGCTGGACATGGACCCCCAGGAGAACTCGTTCACCCGCACCATCGACGAGGAGGCGGAGCTAGAGGAGCGGGCCGACCGCGAGCGGGAAGACGGGCACCAGGATCAGGACGAGGAGGAAGAGGACCGGGAGCACGAAGTCATGACCGCAGGAAGTAAGTACATCCCTGGAGCCCGGCCGCTTCCTGTCCAGAAACTTTCTGATCCAGATCTGGACCTAATCTGGTCCAACATGCTGGTTCATCACTTCTTCTTGTTCTGGTCCCAGGAAGTAGAATCTGTCTGTTGGGATGAAGATGATCAGATTTTAGGTCTGGATCAAAACTTTTCAGTGTTTCCAAGTTAGAGATGGTCTGATCCAATATTAATGTCTGTATTAGTGATGCTCTGGTCAGGTTTTGTGCTTCCGATACCAATCGTCCATGAGGCCGATCTCTGGTTATCGCCTGGAATGACTGTTCATTTTTCGCTTTAGGTATAAATGATACTATGTTATCTGGCAAAATGGACAAATTATCTGGCATAAATTCACCTAATTTAGACATATTTTAGTACATATCAATTTTTTTTAAGTTACCTGCTGCAGCTGTAAGCAGCTGTTTCCTGTCTGGTGGAGGTTGAGCAGCGCTCTGTTTGTGAAATATTACTACCAGTAGCGGCAGTTCAACAGAGACAAGAGACAGTGACTGATCACCGATCAAACACTTTTTCACGGAAATCGGCCGATTATGACCAGTGACTGATCGATCGGCACACCTCTAGTCTGTATCGTTCCGACATGGAAACATTTCACTTTATTTTGGTAAATGAGCAATATTTCAAAAGAAAAGAAAATGACAATAAAATCTGTAGAAAGGAATTCTAGATTGGGTATCGGTGACATTGTGTTGGATCCACATTATATTTATTATTGATAAATGAGCTTTGAGCCATGTGACAGAAGGCTTGTTGCAGTTGGCGGTTCGGCTCCTAACTGCACCGACGGAACAGATTAAAGTTGTTTTCACATGTTTTAATGAAGTTATAAATGTATTTATAACCAGAGCTGTACTTGTGCAGAGTTAGCAAATCCATTTATTATTCTGTACATTATGTCTGTCCGTCCATCCATCCATCCATCCGTCCATCCATCCGTCCATCCGTCCGTCCGTCCATCCATCCATCCATCTCTTACACCCTGGTCCCTAGTGGGGTTGGGAGGTGCTGGTTTATCTCCAGCTAACGTTCTGGCCAAGAGGCAGGTTCACCCTGGACAGGCCCATTTACGTCTGTGTTAAATAAAGTAAAATGTTTAAAGTCAGTTCAGCTGTTTTTTGTATCTGATCAGTATCTGCGGATGCTAAACCTCAGCTATCAGTATCAGAAGTGAAACCAGTGGACACTAAATGTTTAAACCGTTTCTGAGACGCTGTGCAGCTTTTTGTCTTAACTGCTGAAGTCTCCAGCTGCTCACACTCTAACCCTGCATCCGTTGTGTGTGTGTGTGTGTGTTTGTGCTCGATGCACAACGCAGAAATCTTTCAATGTTTCCTCTCAGCGCGGGAGGTGGCTCGGAGCCGGGACCGGGAGCGGGCCAGCAGCGGGACGGCCCCAGGTTCTGGGTCAGCGTCCCGCAGCGCAGCGGCAGCGTCGGGATCTGGGGAGGAGGAGGCGGCGCAGTCGCAGGAGGAGCGGCGGGGCAGCGCGGGGCTCCCGGAGGGCCAGGACCTGTACACGGCCTCCTGCAACTCGGTCATCCACCGCTGCTCCCTGCTGCTGCTGGGGGTCAGCCCGGTTCTGGGAGAGCTGGGCAAGCAGAACCAGGAGGACGGCCCGACCCAGTCGGCCGCCGGAACACAGGACTGTCTGAGCTTCATGACCAGGTACAGTGGGGTGGGAGCCTGGGGATGATGGATGCGGTAAATTAGCTTCCTGGATGCACAGAACCATCAGAACTCCAGAACTACAAGTGCATCAGAAAAACAAAAATTCCCAGAATGTGACCTGCTAAGGCAGGGGTTCCTAAAGAGGGGGGCGGGACCCACAGGGGGTCGCAAGACACCATGCAGGAGGCCGAGGAATGATTTTCAGAATCATAGTGAGAAGGTGTATGGGGACAAAGGGACAAAATTACATATAAATAATATATACATATCATGATATAAATTATTTAATGATTTAATTCATTTCATGATGTATCTTTTATTTAATGACGTGCATTAAATAAAAAAATAGATATATCAATAAATAAATGTACCTTCAAATGTAATTAAATAATGTACAGTTTTATACATTGTAATCATTTTTGTAAAATAAATGTATCTAAAAATAATTATATGACTACACATTTATTTGTAATAAATCGAGGGAAATAATTCTGTTTCCAGGAGTGAGAGTCTGAGTGCAGAGAGCCGCTCAGTTCAGAGCAGCACCAGCTACCGGCTCATCAAGTCCCGCAGCGAGTCGGACCTGTCCCAGCCCGAGTCCGACGAGGAGAGCTACGGCCTGGTAAAGAAGCTCCGCCCCCTTACTCCCCTGGGTCCTAGTGTCCCCTGGGTCCTAGTGTCTCCTGGGGTCCCCTGGGTCCTAGTGTCCCCTGAGTCCTAGTGTCCCCTGAGTCCTAGTGTCCCCTTGCGCCCTGGTGTCCCCTGGGTCCTAGTGTCCCCTGAGTCCTAGTGTCCCCTTGCGTCCTGGTGTCCCCTGGGTCCTAGTGTCCCCTGAGTCCTAGTGTCCCCTGAGTCCTAGTGTCCCCTTGCATCCTGGTGTCCCCTGAGTCCTAGTGTCCCCCTGAGTCCTAGTGTCTCCTGAGTCCTAGTGTCCCCTGGGTCCTAGTGTCCCCTTGCGTCCTGGAGTCTCCTGGGTCCTAGTGTCCCCTGAGTCCTAGTGTCCCCTTGGGTCCTGGAGTCCCCTGAGTCCTAGTGTCCCCTGAGTCCTAGTGTCCCCTTGCATCCTGGTGTCCCCTGAGTCCTAGTGTCCCCCTNGTCCTAGTGTCCCCTGGGGTCCCCTTGGGTCCTAGTGTCCCCTGAGTCCTAGTGTTCACTGGGTCCTAGTGTCCCCTGAGTCCTAGTGTCCCCTTGGGTCCCGGAGTCCCCTGGGTCCTAGTGTCCCCTGAGTCCTAGTGTCCCTTGGGTCCTAGTGTCCCCTGGGGTCCCCTTGGGTCCTAGTGTCCCCTGAGTCCTAGTGTTCACTGGGTCCTAGTGTCCCCTAGTGTCTCCTGAGTCCTAGTGTCCCCTTGGGTCCTAGTGTCCCCTGGTGTCCCCCTGGGTCCTAGTGTCCCCTGGGGTCCTAGTGTCCTCTGGGGTCCTAGTGTCCCCTGAGTCCTAGTGTCCCCTGAGTCCTAGTGTCCCCTGAGTCCTAGTGTCCCCTGGGGTCTTAGCGTCCCCTGGATCCTGAGCTTGAAGGTGTGTGTGTTTTCTGCAGCAGAGCGGACGCTGGAACGTGGATCTGGACCTGGCCTCCTCCCAGAAGAAGAGAGGTACTGATGTGGAGAAAGAGAGGAGAGGCTGCTTGTTGTCATGGTTCATCTGTCCCCCTGTCCTCCCGTCCCATCAGTGCAGTTATGCTCTGGTTCTTCGTCTCCTCCTCTTCCTTCCAGGAATGCTCCACAGCTCCCCCGACTCGCTGGCGGAGTCCTGGTTCCGGTCCAAGCTCAGCCGGCAGCGCAGCTACGGCTCGGCCCACTCCTACGGGGAGTCGGACCTGGACCTGAGCCGCTCGCTGGGTGTCCACGCCCTCATCGACAACATGGTGAGCTTCATCAGCGGCGACGTGGGCCTGGCGCCCGCCTTCAAGGAGCCCGAGGAGGGCATGTCCACCAACCCGCAGGCCGCCATCTTGGCCATGGAGCAGCAGCAGAGCAGGGCGGAGGTGAGGCGGCGGAGACGCAACTTTATTCATAAAGCAACGAGCGAACAGCACGTTTAAAACAAAACGGTTAAAACCAACAGAAAGACGACAGTAAACCAGGAGAGCCGTGAACATTTAGGTTCTTTTAATTAAAAAAAAATTATTAAAAGGTTAAATTAAAAAAAAGTTTTATTGAAGTAAATAAATGAAAATGGAAAAAATATGCTTTGTTTTTTACTTAAAAAATATTTTAATTAAATAAATTCAAAAATATTTACTAAATAAAATTTTTTGTATAAAATATGTTTTGTATCATATTTTTATTCTACTTTTTAAATTTTTTCTGAATGAAAAGAAATTAAATTAATTAAAAAAAGATATTTTTCATTAAATTAAAAAGAATAAAAATGCATCTATAACTATGAAGGCTTTTTTAAATGACATCTTATGCATTTGACTATTTTTAAAAAAAGAGGACAAAATAAAAATATTCACACTTTATTTTGATTCCATTTTAAAATGTTAAGTTTTTATTCCTGTAATATTTTGGTTTCAGTTTTGTTGTAATTTTATTTACTTTTTACTTTGTTTCCGTTTCAAAATATGTTTTTATTTTGTTATTATTAATTTAATTATAAATGCTTCTAATATTAAGACAATACAGATCCTTTCTTCGTCTGAAACACATTAAAGCAGAAAACAATAAGTTACTCGTTTATATTTAAGGTTGTGGTTCTTTAACATCAGGTAATGAAGCGACGATGATCAGAAAGCTCTGCATCCAGGCTGCTTGTTCCTCTGTCCCGGTTTTAAATGGTTTAAAGTTCCAGTTTCTGTGGTTGCAGCTGCGGTTGGAGGCGCTGCACCAGATCGTGGTGCTGATCTCCGGCATGGAAGAGAAGGGCAGCCAGCAGGGCGGCGCCGAGCGGCCGGGCGGCGCCTTCCAGTCCTCCTCCCTGCTCACCTCGGTCCGGCTGCAGTTCCTGGCCGGATGCTTCGGCCTCGGCACCGTGGGCAGCGGCGGCCTGAAGAGGGAGAGCGTGCAGCTTCACCACTACCAGGTGAGGAAGAGGAGGAGGAGGAAGAGCTCTGGTCCGGTTCTGTGGTCCGGTTCTGACTGGTACGTTTGTGCTGCAGGATGGGATCAAAGCGGCCAAGCGGAGCCTGCAGGTGGAGATCCAGACGGCCGTCCATAAGATCTACCAGCAGCTGTCGGTGACTCTGGAGCGCGCCCTGCAGGCCAACAAGCACCACATCGGTACCGACGCCCTCCTGCTTTTCCACACACAGCTGGTGTCTGAACCAGATTTATCCACACACACCCAGATATCTGACAGAGGTTCATCCACACATAACCTCCGTTTAATATCACTAAAATAATGCTGACAATAAAACCTCCGATTAAGGTGAAGATTTGCAAATTCTCCTTTTTAGCTCTTGCACCAAAAACCAGAGGTTTAGAGGTAAACGCATTTCAGTCTGCAACAGATAATGCAGCGATGACATCACATTGTTGCCATTTGCCATGCAGAGGAGGAAAGATGGCTGCTATCAGAGAGGTTTTTACGATGGTTCAGACTTTTCCTTGATTTTGTATAAATACAACTGTTCCAATATGTTGAGCTGCTAAGGAGAAAAATCACTTGGAGCTCAAAGGCAGTTAAAGTGCTTTACATTATAAAAACACAAAAATAAAAAGTCCTGAAAACATCATACAGTCGACAGTTTGAGAAACAAACGTTCTATTTTGTTGAGTTGCATCATCAAAATAATCAATACAGATCAAATATGTTGATCAATGCTCCATTTATTATGGTTTAAAACCAACAGGTGGGTTTTAGGATTGATTTAAATGAACTCAGTGTTTTGTTAAACATTCAGACGCTGACATGAATCCCCGTCAACACGTTTCATGTTTTGTTAACTTTATTTTCTAATGGGATTTAAAAGTAATTCTACCTGGCGCCATGTTTGGCTCCTAACAGGAAGTGGTGGTGGTTTGAAGGCTTGCGATTAGCTGACAGATCTCAGCGCTGCACTGCCCCCTATAGGCTGGGGATGTTTAAACACAGTGTTGTATGAACACTTTCCTTAAAGGTGTAGATGAGATTAATTTATTTTGAAAATCCCCATCTTCATGTGGACCAGGCCTCAGTTTGACTCTCTGCTTCCTCCTCCTCTGCAGAAGCCCAGCAGCGCCTCCTGCTGGTGACGGTGTTTGCGCTCAGCGTACGCTACCAGCCTGTGGACGTGTCCCTGGCCATCTCCAGTGGCCTCCTCAATGTGCTGTCGCAGCTCTGTGGCACCGAGACGATGCTGGGCCAGCCGCTGCAGCTGCTGCAGAAGCCGGGTGTGTCGCAGCTTAGCACCGCCCTGAAGGTGGCCTCCACCCGCCTGCTGCAGATCCTGGCCATCAGCACCGGGTAACGCCGCCTTAGCGCTGCAGTGCCTCCGGGGCCCAGAGCGCCTCTAACCCAGCACCCTGTCTGTCTCTGCAGGACGTACGCTGACAAGCTCAGTCCCAAGGTGGTGCAGGCGCTGCTGGACCTGCTGTGCAGCCAGCTGAAGAACCTGCTGGCCCAGGCAGGAGGCAGCCGGCTGGCGGCAGGGAAGGACCCGGACGACTCCAAGACGGATGACTCCCTTGACTCTGACAAGAAGGACTTCAGAGGTTAGCTTTAGCATCTAGCTCCGATCCTGACACACATCCACGTCTCCATCTGCCTCTGAATTCAGTTTTTTTATGTAAACAACACAAAACAACAAGAGACAGAAATCCCTCTGGATCCGTTTCCCTCACCTTTACACGTCTTGTTCTAGTAAAACAACCAGTGTCAGTCTCAGGTTTGTTCAAATATAATTCAACCAACATTTGACCGTTACACAAAGGTCTGCTGAAATGCATTTAGCATTATTTTTGCCAGATTAAAGCAGTCATTAAGCAACTGTGCCGGTGATTTTTAAGGCTTAAATAACAAGGAAAAGTCTGATCTTACCTTTTGTCCTGGAGAAAACAGCCTAAAACACGCTGCTACCAAATAACCTAATCTGTTCAACATCTCCCTTAAAGGAACAGTATTATGTATTTTCTATCCACACATTTGATAGCAGTCAAGTCACTTAATTACCTTCAATTGTTATAAAAATTACTTTTATGTCAAATATGAAATTTGACTTTGCAATTTAACCCCTTGAAATTGGGCCTCTGTCTCTTTAAGAAGCTCCTGCTCTTTCTGAAACTCCGCCTTCAGGAAGTAATTCCAACATGGCTCCTCTATTAGTCCTTTAGCAATGTTTTTATCAGCTCTGAGAAGTAACTCAGCAGTTTCACCAGGCGTTTGCTAATTGCTCCTGGCTAGTGTGAAGGAGCTGAGTGGGGAGGAACTGTCCTGCGAAGGCGGAGCTAGTCCACCCAGGCGTTTTCCACGGCTGAATGGTTGCCATGGAGATTAAAGGATTATTAAACATGAAAGAATGAAAGCAACATTCCAAGTTTGTTTTTGATGAGGGAAAAAACATTATAAGACGGTGGACAGCTAAGAAAATTCAGTTTTGCATGATACACACCCTGTAATCATCACTCCGCCGTCACCAAATATTAAAAATTCAAAACCCTGCATTTTTTGATAAAGGAGACTCAAGTCAGCTGATTCTTCTGAACTTTTATTGGGAGATAAAAATGATTCGCTAATGCTAATCATACTGGTAGAAGATGCTAAAATCAGCAGCAGTTCAGAACCTTAAGGTCCTCTACAGGTTTTGGTAAAAACTGGAGTATGGGTTCAGATTGGACATCACCTGGAGAGTTTTGGTTCCCATTGATGACCGTCCTGCATCGGATGAGAGCAGATTGTCTCCAGATTGTTGATTTTCCTCTGGGTTGTGTAATGGCTCAAGGTTTTCGTTGTTCAGCTTTAATCCGGAAGCAGCACACCGCAGAGCTCCACCTCGGGGACTTCCTGGTCTTCCTCCGCAGGGTGGTCTCCTCCAAGGCCATCCAGTCCAAGATGGCGTCCCCCAAATGGACCGAGGTTCTGCTGAACATCGCCGCTCAGAAGTGCTGCTCAGGTGCGCCCTCTGCAGGTTGCAGGTGAGTGTAGTCGACTGGTCAAGTGGGGACATTAACAGATGTTAAATGTTGCAGGAGTTCCTCTGGTGGGGAACATGAGAACCCGCCTGCTGGCCCTGCATGTTCTGGAGGCCGTCCTGCCGGCCTGCGAGGCCAACATGGAGGACGACCAGCTGACCCAGGTAGGGGGCGCTGCGGAGCCGCACTTCCTGAAGCTACAGGTTTTACAGTTCTGCCTGTTTGCTTCTTTCTGTTTCTGTTGTTGCTCTTTTGTCTTTCTTTTTTTTCTCTGTTTATCTTTTTCTGTTTGTTTTTCTTCTGTCTTTGACCTTTTTTCCGTCTGTCTGTCCTTCTGTCTCTGTCCTGATGTCTCTATCTCTCTGTCTGTCCTGAAGTCTCTCTCTCTCTGTCTGTCCTGAAGTCTCTCTCTCTCTGTCTGTCCTGAAGTCTCCGTCTCTCTCTGTCTGTCCTGAAGTCTCTCTCTCTCTGTCTGTCCTGAAGTCTCTCTCTCTTTGTCTGTCCTGATGTCTCCGTCTCTCTCTGTCTGTCCTGAAGTCTCTCTCTCTCTGTCTGTCTGTCCTGAAGTCTCTCTCTCTCTGTCTGTCTGTCCTGAAGTCTCCGTCTCTCTGTCTGTCCTGAAGTCTCTCTCTCTCTGTCTGTCTGTCCTGAAGTCCCTCTCTCTCTGTCTGTCTGTCCTGAAGTCTCTCTCTCTTTGTCTGTCCTTCTCTCTCTGTCCTGATGTCTCCGTCTCTCTGTCTGTCTGTCCTGATGTCTCTGTCTCTCTCTGTCTGTCCTGTTGACTCTGTCCTGATGTCTCTGTCCTGATGTCTCTATCTCTCTCTCTGTCTGTCCTGAAGTCTCTCTCTCTCTGTCTGTCCTGATGTCTCTATCTCTCTCTCTGTCTGTCCTGAAGTCTCTCTCTCTTTGTCTGTCCTGATGTCTCCGTCTCTCTCTGTCTGTCCTGAAGTCTCTCTCTCTTTGTCTGTCCTTCTCTCTCTGTCCTGATGTCTCCGTCTCTCTGTCTGTCTGTCCTGATGTCTCTGTCTCTCTCTGTCTGTCCTGATGTCTCTTTCCTGATGTCTCTATCTCTCTCTCTGTCTGTCCTGATGTCTCTATCTCTCTCTCTGTCTGTCCTGATGTCTCTATCTCTCTCTCTGTCTGTCCTGATGTCTCTATCTCTCTCTCTGTCTGTCCTGATGTCTCTATCTCTCTCTCTGTCTGTCCTGATGTCTCTATCTCTCTCTCTGTCTGTCCTGATGTCTCTATCTCTCTCTGTCTGTCCTGATGTCTCTATCTCTCTCTCTGTCTGTCCTGATGTCTCTATCTCTCTGTCTGTCTGATGACTCTGTCCTGATGTCTCTGTCTCTCTCTGTCCTCCAGGTTGTGGACCGTCTCTTCTCTCTGCTGTCTGACTGCATGTGGGAAGCTCCGGTCGCTCAGGCTAAACACTCCATCCAGGTCAAGGAGAAGGTTCAGGAGCTGAAGCTGCAGGTGAGGGCGTCGTCATGGCAACCCTGATCCCCCACGTGGACTCGGTACGCTGATGTCTGTTGGGTCGGCAGGGCGAGGCGGAGGAGGAAGACGAGAACCTTCCCATCCAGGAAGTGTCCTTCGACCCGGAGAAGGCACAGTGCTGCGTGGTGGAGAACGGCCAGGGCCTGACGCACGGCAGCGGGGGCAAAGGTTACGGCCTGGCATCCACCGGCATCTCCTCCGGATGCTACCAGTGGAAGGTGATCCCGCCACAGAAATCACCTGGAAATCACGTGGAAAGCCCAGCTAACCGCTGCTTTTCCCTGCTGTAGTTCTACATCGTGAAGGAGAACCGCGGCAACGAGGGGACGTGCGTGGGGGTCTCCCGCTGGCCCGTCCACGACTTCAACCATCGCACCACGTCGGACATGTGGCTGTACCGTGCCTACAGCGGAAACCTGTATCACAACGGAGAGCAGACGCTGACGCTCAGCAGCTTCACGCAGGGAGACTTCATCACCTGCATCCTCGACATGGAGGCCAGAACCGTCTCCTTCAGCAAGAACGGAGAGGTCAGCACAGCGCCACTCAGTTTCTTCCTTCCACCTGACTTTCCCAGTTAAACACAGAGCCGCTGTTGGATGTGACAGAAAGTTATTCAGTTCCATTCTGAAAGTTGATGTTTCCAGTCTGATTCCCTCCTTCTGCTTTATCCTCTTTCCTGTCTTTTTTTCTCATTTCTTATTCTATTCCTTCTTTCTTTATTCCTGTATTTCCTTTCTTTGATTCTCTGATGATCACCTTCTTTTTCTTTTTTTGTGTTTTCCTCCCTCTCTCCCTCCTTCCTCCCTCCCTCTGTCCTTCCTCCCTTCCTTCCTCCCTCTGTCCTTCCTCCCTCTGTCCTTCCTTCCTTCCTCCCTTTCTTCCTTCCTTCCTCCCTCCCTCCCTCCCTCCCTCTGTCCTTCCTCCCTTCCTTCCTCCCTCTGTCCTTCCTCCCTTCCTTCCTCCCTCCCTCCTCCAGGAGCCAAAGTTGGCGTTTGAGGACGTCGACGCAGCCGAGTTATTTCCTTGTGTCATGTTCTACAGCAGTAACCCGGGAGAGAAGGTAACCGCTGCCTCCGCCGCTCAGTCCAAACATTCAGCAGGAAGTGGCTTCCTCACACTTCCTGTTTCCTCTGCAGGTGAAGATCTGCGACATGCAGATGAGAGGGACGCCACGCGACCTCCTGCCCGGCGACCCCGTCTGCAGCCCCACCCCCACGGTGCTGGTGGAGGCCACGGCCCAGCTGGTCCGCATTTTGCACCGCACCGACCGCTGGACGCCGCGCATCAACAGCGCCATCATCCAGCGGCTGCAGAAGATCAAGCCCTGCTTCCGGGACGCCGCCACGGGGGGGCCGGCCGGCGGCCAGCGGCTGAAGAAGAGCCGCTCGGTGCAGAGCCGCGAGGAGCACGACGCCCAGAGGGAGAGCCCTGACGCACCGCCCAGGGCGGAGGAGGACCGGGGGCGGCACGGCCGGCAGCACGGCCTGGCGGACCTGGCCGAGCCGCACCTGCGCAGCCTCTGCTGCGACGTGTGGCCGGTTCTGGCCGTAATCGGTGGGGCGGATGGCGGGCTGCGCGTCGGCGGCCGCTGCGTCCACAAGCAGACGGGACGCCACGCCACGCTGCTGGGTGTGGCCAAGGAGGGCAGCAGCTCAGCCAAGGTCCAATGGGACGAGGCCGAGATCACCATCAGGTACCGGAACCGCCGAACCCGACCGGTTATGACCCAATTGCTCATTTAACAACATTAATTCATTCTGACGAATGATTCAAACATCTATTATCACATCTGGAACCAAGCAGCGTTATTAATGTTTACCATTTTATCTTCTGTCAGTATTATTGTCATTGTTTTTATCATCATCATCATCATTCTAACTTCGGGTTGTTTGGCATTTTCCTCGTCTTTCTCGTCTCTCCATGTCTTCTGTTTCTGGAACGTTTTTCCTCATAAATCTGTCATTCAGGAACCCGGTCGGTTCTGGAACCGGGTCGTTGGTTTCCTCCTCCGTGTCGCTCCGCCTCTCCATCACCCCATTTCCATCAGTTTTCCCCCGTTTTCCTCCGTTTCACTCCGTTTCCCTCTCCTTGTCTCTCTACACTCCACTTCCTCCCATTAAAGCTTCCCAACTTTCTGGTCGCCTAGTGACACGCCGCTGTACAATCTGGAGCCGTGCGAGCCGCTGCCGTTTGACGTGGGTCGGTTCCGGGGCCTGACCTCGTCGCTGCTGCTGGACCTCACCTACCTGACCAGCATCCACGAGGAGACCTCCGCCAAGCTGGGCGGGCGCCGCCACGACAGGAAGCACCGCAACGCCGCCTCCGTTGGCCACGAGCCGAGCTGCGCCGACGACAAGCCGGACGGCCAGAAGGACGCCTCCGCCTCCGAGCTGAGGGTGTCCCACAGCCTGGAGGAGGTCAAGGCTCACCTGGCGCCCAACTCCAAGTCCGAGAGCGAGATCTCATCTGTCGCCGGCGGAAACGAAGCTCTGTTCGGCCCGGCGCCCAACGCCACCGCAGAGGCAGGCAGGAAGAAAGGCCACGAGCACGGCGGGCGCCACGAGGCTCCGCCCATCAGCACGCAATCAGAGATCCACGCCGTACAGCTGTCCTACCTCTACCTGGGCGCCATGAAGACCCTGAGCGCCCTGCTGAGCTGCAGCAAGTACGCCGAGCTGCTGCTCATCCCCAAGGTACACACGCTAATGCTAATGCTAGCAGTGCTAGCAATGGTAACATCATGCAGGCAGAGGGGGGGAGCTAGAGGGTGGAGTCAGATCAGGGATGATGTCATGAGAGATGAGGGCGGAGCTGCATGGGGGTGGAGCCAGATGGAGTGATTTCTGTTGTTATAAATCACTCCATCAGCTTCTGGTTCCTTGCAGAGTGTAGCGGCTGAGGAGGGTTAGCGCTAACCCAGCGACTCTCTCAAACATCCAGGTGGTCCCAGAGGCGGCGCCGAGCGGCCACAATGCCGACCTGAGCGGCGGCGCGGCTCCGCCCTCGCCCGTCTTCCAGGAGGACGTGGAGATGCGGACAGCGCTGCAGTTCCTAATGCGCCACATGGTGAAGCGCGCCGTGATGCGCTCCCCGATCAAACGCGCGCTGGGCCTGGCGGACTTGGAGAGAGCGCAGGCCATGATCTACAAGCTGGTGGTGAACGGGCTGCTGGATGAGCCCAGCGGTGGGAAGCCCAGGCCGGGTGAGAGCAGAACCTCATCAGAACCAGGCTGGTGTCCAGATTTCCTTTAATATCTGTCCATTCATATTAAATATTCATCAAAAGGTTGAGACAGAAGAAAGCTGGGGTCAATACTGGGTAAAAAGGTCAGATGACCTGGAGCTCGACCTGCCTTGGTTCTGTTGTTTGCTGTTATAAACTCATGATAATCCAGATTTTACACGTTTTGTCTGATGGTTGTTGTTTTTAGCTTCCTGCAGAGATTCTGAGTCAGTTTGGTTGTTGCATGTCTCAGGGGTGAGGAGTGAGCCTGAAGGGGAAGGCGAGGGCGCCGAGGGCGAGCAGCTGGCTCAGACGCCCATCACCACCAGCCCCTCGGCCTCCAGCACCACCTCCTTCATGAGCTCCTCCCTGGAGGACACTACCACCGCCACCACGCCCGTCACCGACACCGAGACCGTGCCCGCCTCCGAGTCCCCGGGCGTCATGCCGCTCAGCCTGCTCAGGTGGGAACAAGAGGAAGTTACTGCTCCACACTCGGTGCCATCATTTAGTGTCAGGTCCAAGATGGCATGAAAGGCTACGTCTAGGCTTCTCCTTTAGGTGTTGAGATGAATGTTACAAATGATCTGACCAGCGTTTAACATTACATAAGGTAAAAATCTGAGATCTGGTACAAAATTGAGCTTAAGCTTCAAACAAACGGGTTTCGTTTCTCTGCGAATAGGAAGAGGAAAACTAAGGTTCAATGTTTTCGTCACTCCTTCATCAGGGAGGAGAACCCTTGTCTCTCAGGTGTGATGACCTTTGACCTCCTGCTGTGTGTCCCAACAGGCAGATGTTCTCCAGCTACCCCACCACCACCCTAGTTCCGACCCGCCGGGCCCAGACGCCCCCGGTGTCGTCCCTGCCGACGTCTCCGTCAGACGAGGTGGGCCGCAGGCAGAGCCTCACCTCGCCGGACTCCCAGCCCTGCAGACCTCAGAACCGGGCCGGAACATGTGAGTGGACCGGAGGACAGGCGTCACCTGTGCGCAGAAGCGGAAATGACGGCCATGTTGTCTCCCCTCAGCTCTGTCAGACCCCAGCAGCAGACTGTCCACGTCTCCGCCGCCGCCGGCCATTGCCGTGCCGCTGCTAGAGATGGGTTTCACGCTGCGCCAGATCTCCAAAGCCCTGGAAGCAACGGGTCTGTTAAAGTCCTAAACACGTTTCCACAAACTCAACCTTTTACTGACCTCATGTCCTCTGAGATCAGTATGCATTTTTTTTTACAACACTTCTTTTCAGTTTATCAGCCAACCAATTCCCTTAATTTTGGGAGATGGGTGATTCTGACACGTGAAGCTGATCTTTTGTTAAATTGGAGCTTTTTCCTGCCTTGTGTAAGACTACACAGCTGAATGCGGGCTGAACTCCATCAGCAGAGCGTCGAGTGTCATGTTTTAGCAGAACGCTACGGCAGCGCTGACCGCTCTCCGCTCTGACCGCAGGCGCTCGGGGAGAAGCGGACGCCCAGAACATCACGGTGCTCGCCATGTGGATGATCGAACATCCCGGCACGGAGGACGAGCGCGACGAGCCTCACACCAGGAGCGGTGCGCTGGTGGTGGACGCCCCTGACTCCGCCTCCTGTCCGGGGGCAATGGCGTCCTCGGGGGGCAAGTCCCTGGACCGGAGCCCGTACCTCTGCTGTCCGGGAGACGTGGCCAGCGCCGACGCCTCGGAGCTGGAGGAGGGCTTCAGTGACAGGTAGCGGCGTTTTCAGAGGGGGAGGTTGATGTTTGACCTTTGACCTGAACTTACTGTCATTCTGCAGCCCTGAAGGTCTGGAGCAGGATAGCGTAGCGGCATCCAGCTGCACCTCCCTCAGAGGACGCTCCGCCGCCGGCAGGAAGCACCGCTTCGACCTGGCTGCACGCACGCTGCTGGCGCGAGCCGGTGAGAACATCAAACACACCCTGACCTCACGCCGCCACCGCCACCCAGCGAATCACCTGTCCCTCTTGTTCCCCTGCCCCCCAGCTGGGCTGTACCGCTCGGTCCAGGCCCACCACAGCCAGGCCCGGCGGGACGTGGCGGCACCGCAGCAACAGGACCCAGGCGCGCTGTACGACTTCAACCTGGACGAGGAGCTGGAGATGGACCTGGACGAGGAGACCATGGAGGCCATGTTCGGCCAGGACCTGGCCAGCGACACCGACATTCTGGGAATGTGGATCCCGGAGGTACTGGACTGGCCAACATGGGTGTGTGTGACTTTCTGCTCCAGCCAATGATCTGCCTCCCCCCCACCCCTTAAACTCACACATGCACGCCGAACCTCCAGAACACTCGCTGCTGATTGGCTGCTGCCTGTCATCCATTGATCCACTCTGCATGAGCGGCCGTTTCCGTCTGGGACAGGCGCCGCGCTCGTGTGTGTGTGTGTGCATTGGTGTGTGTGCTTGCGTGTGTGTGTGTGTGTGTGCGCATATGAGTGTGTGTGTGTTCTTTGACGTTTGTGTTTCGCCCTCGCAGCACGTGTGTGAGGCCGACGACCGAGACGAGGTGGTGGTGTGTGAGCTATGTGAGGCCAACGTAGCCAACTTCAACCAGCACATGAAGAAGAGCCACCCCGGCTGCGGGCGCAGCGCCAACCGACAGGGTTACCGTAGCAACGGCTCCTACGTGGATGGCTGGTTCGGCGGGGAATGCGGCAGCGGGAACCCGTACTACCTGCTGTGTGGCAGCTGCAGGGACAAATACCTGGCCATCAAGAGCAAAGCCAGAGTCCCCGCTGCGGAGAGGTCAGCTTCCTGTGGGCGGGGCCTGTCGTCTGCCTGTCCTCTACCTGTCCTTACCTGTCTTTGTCTCTTGTCTGTCTTTCCTTCTATCTCTTGGTCTCTTTTTTTGTCCCTTTTTGTATCTTTTTTTCCTAGCTCTTTCTCTTTTTTGTGTGTCCTTCTTTTCCATCTTCTCTTTTCTTGTCTTTCTGTTTTATTCGTTTCCATCAGAAAACTTTCATATGATGGAACATCCAGAGTTTTATCTTCATCTTTTCCTCAGTTTTAGTGATTAATTAAATCCAGTCAGTACTGTTTTAAACACCTTCAGGATTTTTTCTTATGCAGAATCAGAGACCCGATCGGGTCCAGTCTGGTCCAGCCAGGTCCAGTCATGTTGGGTCCGGTCCGGCCGGGTCCAGTCGGCTCCGGTTGGGTCCGGTCTGATTTTAGCCTTAGCAGAAGTTTTGTTCCTGGTTCTGTTCTGGACGTTGACCTGGTTGTTTCTGCGTTCAGGTACAAAGGCCAGGCGCCGGACCTGCTGGGGAAACAGGACAGCGTTTACGAAGGTGAGCCTCAGCGATGCGTCCCGCATAGTGAGTCCAGCGGCGGTCTGACACGGTCCTGGCTCTGTCCCGATGCAGAGGACTGGGACATGCTGGACGTGGACGAAGACGAGAAGCTGACGGGGGAGGAAGAGTTTGAACTGCTGTCTGGCCCTCTGGGCCTGAGCGAGCGTCGCGTCGTCCCCGAACCCGTCCAGTTCCCCGACAGCGACCCGCTGGGAGCCTCGGTTGCCATGGTGACGGCCACCAACAGCATGGAGGAGACGCTGCTGCAGATAGGTAACGGCCACAGGCGATCTGAGTGGGTTTCAGTCTCAGCGTGTTTCGCCGTTCCGATGTTTGGGCTGTCTGATGTTTCAGCGGTCCGATGTTTCGCTGTTTCCGATGTTTCACCGTTCCGATGTTTCGCCGTTTCGATGTTTCGCCGTTCTGATGTTTCGCCGTTCTCAGCGTGGTTTTGTCTGCAGGCTGCCAGACGTCGGTGGATAAAAGCTCGTCGGGCCGCATGACGCTGGGCGAACAGGCCGCCGCCCTGCAAAACCCACACGACCGGGTCATGGCGCTGAGGAGAGTGACGGCCGCAGCGCAGGTGCTGCTGGCCCGCACCATGGTGATGAGGGCGCTGTCGCTGCTGTCCGTCAGGTGAGCCGGGGGTCAGCAGGGGTCACCAGAGGTCGGGTTCTGTAGCTCAAGTTGTGTTCCTCTCTTCCAGCGGCTCCAGCTGCAGCCTGGCGGCGGGCCTGGAGTCTCTGGGCCTGACCGACATCAGGACACTGGTCCGCCTCATGTGCCTGGCGGCGGCGGGCCGGGCCGGCCTCTCTACCGGCCCGGCGGCGGGGGCGGGCCCCTTGGAGCGGCCCCGCGGCTCCGCCAAGGCCAGCAAGCCCATTTCCTGCCTGGCCTACCTGAGCACCGCGGTGGGCTGCCTGGCCTCCAACAGCCCCAACGCCGCCAAGCTGCTAGTGCAGCTTTGCACGCAGGTACCGGCAGGTCACAGGAGGTCAGGGGAGATACAGGTCAAAGGTCAATGAGACACAGCAGTTGCTGGGCCGGTGGCCGACAACACGGACAGAAAGACTCAGTGCATCTCTGGAGGTTTATGAAACGATGAGTCAGCAATAATGCTTCATCCTGGAGCGACATGTTAGCATCTCAGCGCGAACGGTGCAGATTATTCCTTTAATCTGAGCTAAGGCTGAAACCATTAACCAGATGAATCGATTATTGAAATAATCTGTAACTAAATTAATAATCAATCACTTACTAGAGTACACAGACCAACAGAGTATATGCACATTTTAAAAAATAAAGCTTTTTCTGTAAATCTGTTCTACCAGAACTCAACCAGTGGCAGTTTTACCTTCACCTGATTCAGATTCTGTAACAATTTCCCATTAATAACCTTCTGCATCCAGGTTCAGGTGGTTTCATGTGTTTGTGTTCCAGAACCTGATCTCTGCGGCTATAGGCATGAACCTGACCACGGTGGATGACCCCATCCAGAGGAAGTTCCTGCCCAGCTTCCTGCGCGGCGTGGCCGAGGAGAACAAGCTCATCACCTCCCCGAACTTTGTGGTGACCCAGGCGCTGGTGGCGCTGCTGGCGGATAAGGGCGCTCGGCTGCGGCCCGTCTACGACAAGGCCGACCTGGAGAAGAGAGGTTTGTAGTTTCTCTGGTTCTGACAGACCAGAATCTGACGGGAACCTCCTGGTTCTGTCTCAGAAAGCCTCTGTTTGTTTGCTCCATGGTCTCCGTTGTTCCTCCCTGACTCACCGGATGTTCTTCACCTTCTGTTCCATGTCGAGCAGGTCTAACCGCGCATTTATATGCCCATCCTTCCCATAATCCCTCCGCTGTAGGCCCCCTGGAGCTGGCCAACGCTCTGGCGGCCTGCTGCCTGTCCTCCAGGCTCTCCTCCCAGCACCGCCAGTGGGCTGCGCAGCAGCTGGTCCGCACGCTGGCCGCCCACGACCGCGACAACAGCCAGAGCCGGCCGCAGACCTTCGCCGACATGGCGGGGGATCTGCGGAAGTGCTCCTTCATCAAGCTGGAGGCGCACCAAAGCAGGGTCGGTGGCTTCTTCTTCTCCTGTGGCAGCGGCCGGCTCCAGTTTGGCTCCTGACTTCTTGTCTTCCCTCAGGTCATCACCTGCGGCTGGTGCAGTAAGAAAGGCCTGCTGGCCACCAGCGGCAGCGACGGGACGGTCCGGGTGTGGAACGTGACGAAGAGCCAGTACACGCTGCAGCAGACCTGCGTCTTCAACAAGGAGTGAGTTCCTCTGTCGCTTCTGTCCCACAAAACTGCCCTGGATCTCCTGGGGATAAATGTAGCGGAGCAGCAAGTGGAAGCAAAGGGTCGATGGTTAGCATAGCGTTAGCATAGGGTTCAAGGTTCAGAGATGAACACCACTAAATAGTTAGCTTCACTAACCCTAGAGTGCTAATCGTAAATATTAATTACGCTAATGCTAAAACGTTACACCAACATAGCATCTAGCAGAAGCTAATGCTAAAGCATTGAAGCACTAAATTTCACCATGTTGACTTTCCCAACATGACGGTGGGATTTGTAGTTTTTATCAGTATTCAAGAATTATTGACTTAACATAACCGCCTATAACTTTCTGAGAAGTTACTTGTAAGTTAGTTTTGTCTTATTTCATGTGTACTGACAATGAGAGGAAAACACTCGGTAAGATTTTGTGTTTTTGCAGTGTGAAATCTTTGGTCTGGTGCAGAAATCTGGGCTTCAGAAACGATTTATTTAGTCAGTCATGGAAGCAGAGGGTCCATGATTGTGTGTCTCTGTCTGTCCTCCAGTGATGGCTCCTCGGAGGACGGGATGTCCGCTCTGGGCTCTCCCAGCGACCCTAGCCTGTCTCCTCTGGCCTGGAGTGTGACTGGAAAATATCTGGCATCAGCCATGGAGAAAATGGTCAACATCTGGCAAGTTAACGGTAAAGCTCCCGTTTCCTGCTGCTGTTCCTCTCCCATCCTGAGAGGATGACATGCAGATGCAGGTTTATGTGTGAGAGCAGGTTCAGATCTGGCTGGTCCTCCTGCAGGCGGTAAAGGCCTGCTGGACGTGCAGCCCCACTGGGTGTCGGCGCTGGCGTGGCCGGAGGAGGAGGCGGAGTCTCTGTGGTGCGGCGAGCCCAAAGACATGCTGCTGGTGGGCCGGATGGACGGGTCGCTGGGCCTCATTGAGGTTCTGGATGCCAGCACCATGCATCGCAGCGAGCTGGAGCATTGCTACAGGAAAGACGGTAGGAACGATGTGACCAGAACTGGATATTTCCATGACAGTCAGAACGACGGATCAGATTTTATGAATGCATCGAAATGGGAAGAACTACAACTAACTGGAACTGTGACGTGTGTTTATAAAGCTAACTAGAACATACTGAAATTATAGAAGTAGTATTCTTTGTTTTCCTTTTTAATAGCCTTTTGAAGTGATGTGGAATAAGCAGTTTGTCAGTAAATCATGGTTACCCATAATCCTCCTGGTGGCTACGCTATGCTAGTCCACCAAATGGAAACGTTGGGAGGAAACTTCAGTCAGTTGATGTCCAACAATAATTGAATACATTTTTTGAAAATTGTATCTTTTATTAAGTATTCATAACCAAATCGATGTAAACATAATCACAATAAAATACTTTGACCTTTTCAATTCTGTACATAAAATTAATCAAAATATTAAAAACAACTAAAACTCCTACTGTAACTAATAAAAACTAAACAATATTTAATTAATAATGAGTAACATTTTGCTACCAAACAGACTCTAAAACCTAATTAAAACTAACTGAACGAGACAAACAAAAAGTGAAAATGAAATGAAACTAAACTATAATTAAAACCCCAAACTCTCCTAATCTTGTTCTGACTCCAATAATTATCAGTTTTTGTCCCATGTGACCTGAATCTGCTGCTGATTCTCGACAGACGCCACTTCAACAACAAAACCAACAACATGGCAGATGACAACTTTAAAATCAAGATGCGCTCCACCATTAGCCTCCATGTTTACTCCCACTGGGCATGCTCAGTAGGTGTGATGTTACTGCGCCCTCTGCTGGGCCTGCAGGAAACTTTTAGGTTGTTTCACCCAGGAGATCACGAACAAGTTGCATCTATATAGAAATGTGGGAAAAGATTTCAGGATAGATTTGAACATCAGGGCCTGCAGCGTGAACTTGTGAGTGTCGCCCCCCAGTGGCCGTGATGCACATCGCCTGGTACAGCGAGGACCGGCCGTTCGCCGTGGGATACGCCGACGGAAAGCTGCTGATCGGATCCAAGGAGCCACTGGAGAAAGGAGCCGTGGTCGTGATCGACGCTCACAAGGTAACCAGGTCTTCCGGACCCGACCGGAACCTGTCCTCCAGCCGGCGCTCATGGCGGTCTGTCCCTCAGGAGTCCATCAGCAGCATGAAGTGGAGCCCCAACGGCCAGATCCTGCTGACCTGCGCTAAGGAGGAGACGGTGAAGCTGTGGGCCGGACCGGACCGGGACTCGGGTCCGGATTCCGGCTGGCGCTGCCTGCAGAGCCTGCGCCACGCCTCCCTGGTGAACGCCGTGGCGTGGTGTGGCCTGTTGGGCCGCGGACCCAGACCGCTCAGCATGCTCGCCATGTAGGTGCTCAGCTGCAGCCGGGCCGACCCGAACGGTTCCGATTCTCCTCCTGAACAGCTAACTGCTTGTCTTCCAGATGCTGCCAGAACGGCCTGGTGTCGGTCTGGACCGTTCCTCAGGAAATCTGCCACTTCCCAGAATCCTCCCGGTGCGACTCGGAGACGCTGTGGGAGAACGGCGCCAAACCCAAACTACTGGTAACGCAAGATTCACCTCTGGCCACCAGAGCCGAACATAAAGATTTCTCCTTCGATTAAACATTAATTTTGTTCAATTCAGAAAAAAACTAGTAAATCTACAAGAGAAGAAGAAAATGTCTCACATAAATCTGGATTTATTGATTGTTTTTGTAAAAATAAAGTTAGCAATCAAAATTACATATTTTTTTTATACTTCTTTTTGAAATATTTCCAAGGAATGTTAAGATATTTGTGACGATAAATGTGACTTTTAGTTTCTTTCCATAGTGATCAGTGTAGAAGTAAGAAATACCGCCACCTGCAGGTGGAAGGAAACTTTTCTTAAAGTTCTTGACCATTTTTGCTGAAAATTTTAAAAATAAATTCACAATTGTGTATTAACGCAGAAAAAAAAAAGCAAATGATTTTGTGTGAATTTTTACGAAAAGCTGGAGGGACTGAAAAGTTAAAGTTAAAAGTTTAAACTAGTGGTGTCCAAATACCTGCAGGCCTCAAGTTTATTTTAGAAAAATGACAATTTTGTTTTGTTTTGCTGTTGAGCATTAAAATAAGCTTGCAGTATTTTAATGAAAGAAGCCAGGTTTTTGTAAAAAAAAAAAAAAGGTCATCTGTAAATCCTTGTAGATCCAAAATGTTTTTAAATGCAAAGCATGCAGTAAATTCTTGATTTAAAAAAGTATTTTTCTGTTTCTTCACTAGATTTGATGGGGAAGTTTTTCTTTCCTAAAATCCTTTTTACAGTAATGGCTGATGACTCAGATGTTTGTGGTCGTATTCTCCATCAGCTTCACATCAAATAGACTCGTTTGGATGTTTTTGTTGCAGTCGCCGCGTTGGGCCGAGGACGGAGCCGTGTGCGTCCTCCAGCTGAAGGGACACATCACGCCGGTCCGGACGCTGGCCTTCAGCCCCGACGGCCTGGCGCTGGCCTCCGGCGGCGTCGGCGGCCTCATGAACATCTGGTCTCTGCAGGTAAGAGGCGAACATCTGGACCGACCGGACTTCCTTCCTCCTGGACTCACTGTTTGCTTCCTGTCCGACAGGACGGATCCGTCCTGCAGACCGTCGTCGCCGGATCCGGAGCCATCCAGAACATTGTCTGGATCCCAGATGTGGGTGTGGCCGTCTGCTCCAACAGGTCAAAGGTTAGACATCGGACTCTTTCAGTTCCTCCTCGTCTCCATCGCCTTCTTCTGAGCGTCTGTCCCATCTCCAGGATGTTCTGGTCGTGAACTGCTCCAAAGAGTTCATGGCGTCCAACCATGTGCTGGCGACGTGCCGCTCGGCACTGAAGCGGCAAGGCGTGGTCGGCCTCAACGCGGCGCCCTGCATGAGGGCGTTCCTGGAGCGGCTGCCGGTGATGCTGCAGGAGCAGTACGCCTACGAGAAGGTAGGCTGAGAGACTCGTCTCCATGGAAACCACTCATCAGGCAATATCATTCGTTATTGATTAGATTGTTTTATTTTTTTGATTCTGCCAAACTGGTGGTTGGACTGTTTTATCCATACTTTTAATTCACGCCGTTGTTGTTTATTTTTCAGCAGTTATGAGGCAAAACCTTAAAGCTGCAGTACGTAACTTTATTAAAATATGTTTTTTACATATTAGTTCAAACTGTAATCATGTTGTGACAGTTTAGTATGAGACAGATAATCTGTGAACAGATTGTTCTCTCCCTGAGCAAAAACAGCCAAACTGCTACAGCAAAAAATATTTAATAAAAGGTACAAACTGCAGCTTCAACCTGCTGCTGCACAGTCTGTAAGGTGTTGCTAGGCAACCAGAGAGAGAGTGAGTTGATGCTACCCAGCTAGCTTAGCTTACAGTGAGATGTTGAGCGGCTACAGCCTTCCTCTGCCTACATCTCCCAGAATGCCGTTCGGTTCTGGATCGGAGTTCAGTGAATACTCTATCAGACGTTTAATCTGTCGATCTTGATCAGGTATCTATCATAATATTTATTGTTACTGATTTATTGTCTGGCTCTCTGAGGCGGTTCTGAAGCCGAGCCGGGTCGGCCCAAACCCTGGTTTCTGTAAACAGGAAGTGGATTTTCTGACAGCGTGCTGGTCTGGTTTCCCTGCAGCCTCACGTGGTTTGTGGCGAGCAGCTCGTCCACAGCCCCTACATGCAGTGCCTGGCGTCGCTGGCGGTCGGCCTCCACCTGGACCAGCTCCTGTGCCGCCCCCCCGCCCCGCCCCACCTCCGCCGCTGTCCTCCGGAGTCCGGCACCGCCGTCTGGAGCGCCAGCGAGTGGTCGTGGCTCGACTGCTTCTCCACCACCGTCAAGGCGGCCGAGGCCCTCGCCCGCGGCGCCACGTTCCCGGACTCCTTCTGTGTCCCTGACCTGGAGCCGGTGCCCAAGGAGGAAATGGCTCTGGTGATGGTGAGAGGCGTCGGCGGTGGTCTGACCGGCGGCTCTGCGGTTCACATTAACACTCCGTCTGTTTCCAGGACAACGGGAAGTGGGCGGCCGGGATGGACGAGCAGATCATGTCCTGGGCCACATCCAGGCCGGAGGTAGATCCAGAACCGCCTCCTGGAGTCATCTGAGGGTCCGACTCGCCTCACCTGTGTGTGTTTGTTTCCAGGACTGGCACCTGGGGGGAAGGTGTGACGTCTTCCTGTGGGGAGCGGGTCGCCACGGCCAGCTGGCCGAGGCCGGCAGGAACATCCTGGTTCCGACCACCACCCCGTCCTTCTCACAGGCCCAGCAGGTTCTGATGACACACCAGCCACCGCTAACTCACATGCTAGCTGCGCTAAGCCTAAAGCATTAATCAGAATCAGTTCTTTAGGGTTAAGCTAATGCTAAAGTGTTGCACCATCACAGTATTTAGCAGTAGCTAGTGCTATTCCTACATGACATCGTATGTACCTGTAGCTACCGCTAAATTGCTACACCAACGCTGTATTTAGCGGGGACTAGCGCTAAATTGTGAAACCAAAACGGTATTTAGCAGTATCATATGCTAAAGAGCTCTACAAACACACTACGTAGCAGTAGCTAATATTGAAGTGCTACACCAACATGCTATGTAGCGGTATCTAACGCTAAAAAATGAGAGAATATGAGGAGACGAAAAATAATTTGAATTTATCTGAAAAATTTCTTTAGGTGTTGCTAAACGTTTTCAAGGTTATCTAAAGGCCTTAGCAGAAAATAAGCTCCACTGTTAGCGCATTAGCGGACGTGTGTCTACCACTAGATTAGCCTGAACCTGACCAGGTGTTGGTTCTGCAGGTGGTTTGTGGTCAGAACTGCACCTTTGTGATCCAGCCCAACGGGTCGGTGTTGGCTTGTGGAGAGGGCAGCTACGGCCGCCTGGGACAGGGGAACTCCGACGACCTGCACGTTCTCACCATCATCTCCGCTCTGCAAGGTGAGCCGTCCCCCAGTGACCAGAACCGGTTTGGACCCTAGAACCATCCAGAACACCCGTGGTTTGGTTTTCCCCCTCCAGGATTCGTGGTGACCCAGCTGGTGACGTCGTGCGGCAGCGACGGCCACTCTATGGCTCTGACGGAGAGCGGCGAGGTCTTCAGCTGGGGGGACGGCGACTACGGCAAGCTGGGCCACGGCAACAGTGACCGCCAGCGCCGACCGAGGCAGATCGAAGCCCTGCAGGGAGAGGAGGTGGTCCAGGTGGGTCCGTCTGCAGGAACCGCTGCATTTAAACCGGGTTCTTCTGCTCTTGGTCCTCATGCTCTCTGCCCTGCAGATGTCGTGTGGATTCAAACACTCTGCCGTGGTGACGGCCGATGGGAAGCTTTTCACCTTCGGGAACGGAGATTATGGCCGACTGGGGCTGGGAAATACGTCCAACAAGAAGCTTCCAGAGAAGGTGACGGCTCTGGAGGGTTACCAAGTGGGACAGGTGAGTGATCCCCAAGCAGCCGAGTTCTGATGGACAGAGAACGTTAGCGGCTCATGCTGTCGGTTCTCCTCAGGTGGCCTGCGGTCTGAACCACACGCTGGTCGTCTCTGCGGACGGAAGCATGGTTTGGGCCTTCGGTGACGGAGACTATGGGAAACTGGGACTCGGGAACTCGACGGCCAAGTCTTCTCCCCAGGTAGGATTGAGCTAAAGAGGGAAGAGCTGAGCTGTTTGGTTTGTAACTCTGGTGCTGTCTCTAACTCCGCAGAAGGTGGACATCCTCTGTGGGACGGGGATCCAGAAGGTGGCCTGTGGGACGCAGTTCTCCGTGGCTTTAACCAAAGACGGCAAAGTTTACACGTTCGGCCAAGGTGACCTCAGTGTTCCGGATCTGTCTGCTCTAAGATTAGCGGTTCTGTCCTTATGTTGAAGCAAACCAATAATATAAGTAGAACATTCCTGAAGAAAGGTGAAAGGAGCCTGCCAAGGTGTTCCTCTGCTAGAATCAGACGTTGGAGCTTCAAAATGCAGAGAGTTGCTCTTGTCGTGAATATGTAAATAATTAGCCAAAATGCTACTGTTGGCCTGCTTGCTGTCAGTAGCATCAGGACTATCAGTAGCATGTTGGCCTCCAGTAATGAAGTCCTATCTAGAATCAGGAAAAGTTCAAATGAGCTAGAATGCTAACATTAGCTAAAATTATGTCACTAGCATGTTGACTAAAGTAAATTATCTAAAATTAGCTGAAATGCTAATGCTACAACATGGAGGAATGATTATGTTGCATCCTGAATAATAATAATAATAATAATAATCACTTAGTGTTTCTAATGTTGAGATGTCTTCTTGTGTCCTGTTAAAGACCGGCTGATCGGACTCCCAGAAGGCCGAGCTCGGAACCACAACCGGCCCCAGCAGGTTCCGGCGCTGTCCGGGATCCACATTCAGGACGTGGCGGTCGGCGCCGAGCACACGCTGGTTCTGTCCTCCACCGGAGACGTCTACGCCTGGGGCAGCAACTCGGAGGGACAGGTAACCCGCGGCCCGACCCGACCCGACCGGGTCCACGGGTCCGGTCCTGACCCGCTCTGTTGATCCGATCCCGCAGCTGGGTCTGGGCCACACCAACCACGTCAGAGAGCCCACGATGGTCACGGCGCTGCAGGGCAAGAACATCAACCAGATCTCCGCTGGTCGCTGCCACAGCGCCGCCTGGACGGCGCCCTGCGTGCCGCCGCGCGCGCCAGGTAGGTCCGGTTCTGGCTCTTCTGTTCAGTCCTATTTAAGTAATGAGTTACTGGACCTTAAAATAAGCCATGTGGTTCTAGTCAGAGCCGGCCCAAAGCAAAGCTGAGCAGCTGCTTATGGGCCAAATCTTCACTCAGACTGTAGACCTGGAATGTTGTCGTCTGTTGAAGCTGATTAAATAAATCCTGATGCAGACTCTCCTCAGCCTCCATCTTTTCTCCTCCTCCTCGTCTTCATCGCCTTCAGGCTCGTCGGTTCCGCTCCAGCTGGGCCTCCCGGTGGCGGTTCCGCCTCAGTACAGCGGGCTGAAGGAGGTCAGCATGGAGGCAGTGAGGGCGCGGCTCCGCCTCCTCTACCATTTCTCTGACCTCATGTACTCGTCGTGGCGGCTGCTGAACCTCAGCCCCAACAACCAGGTGAGATCAGAACCGCAGCAGAACCTCCAGAACCCGGCCGGCCGTCCTCACTGCCTGTTTTTCCACAGAGCTGCACCTCCCACTACAACGCCGGGACCTGGGGCATCGTTCAGGGCCAGCTGCGCCCCCTGCTGGCCCCCCGGGTCTACACGCTGCCCATGGTGCGCTCCATCGGGAAGACCATGGTTCAGGGCAAGAACTACGGCCCGCAGATCACCGTCAAGCGGATCTCCACCCGGTTAGTGACCCGCCCGCTTTGTAAACCCACTTTAGAGTCCAGAACCCGACTGACGCTCCGGTTCCTCTCCGCCTCGGCTCCCCAGCGGCCGGAAGTGCAAACCGATCTTCGTCCAGATCGCCCGGCAGGTGGTGAAGCTGAACGCCTCCGACCTTCGGCTGCCGTCCCGCGCCTGGAAGGTCAAGCTGGTGGGCGAGGGGGCGGACGACGCGGGCGGCGTGTTTGATGACACCATCACTGAGATGTGCCAGGTATTCCCGGCTCTGAGCTTCCCTCACCGACTCCAGGGGTTTCCTGGAGATTCCAGGAGTTTCCAGGTGACAGATGGTGGGAATGTTTTGCAGGAGCTGGAGACGGGTGTGGTGGACCTGCTGATCCCCTCCCCTAACGCCACCGCAGAGGTCGGATACAACAGAGACAGGTGAGCAGCATATGAAAGTTGTAAAATCCCACCGTCAGTGAACTCACCTCATGGTTGTAAGAGTGATTGGAATGAAATGATCAAAAACGAAGCCACTAGAAAGTAATAAGCATGACCTGACGAGGAATTAATTTGACATTTTGTTTTATTTGTGTTCAGTTCAGGTTTACTAGATAAAAATCCTGTGAATTTAGTTTAAGTCATGAGTAAAATCTGAGCTGAAACACAGTAAATTATGATAAATAATATTAAAGATTTATGGCCCGATTGCTCCCAAAACCGTCCCGGGGAAATTTTTGGACGACAGATTCAGATATTTGTTTCCGCATCTGTAAAAAGAAATGAATGTTTCTGCAAAAGTTGAGTCAGAAGATGACACTAATCTATTATCAGTATTACAGCTGCATCGCTCTAATCTCCTCGTTTTCCTCCAGGTTCCTGTTCAACCCGTCCGCCTGCCTGGACGAGCACATGATCCAGTTCAAGTTCCTGGGCATCCTGATGGGCGTGGCGGTGCGCACCAAGAAGCCGCTGGACCTGCACCTGGCACCGTTGGTATGGAAACAGCTGTGCTGCATCCCGCTGCAGCTGGAGGACCTGGAGGAGGTGGACCTGCTGTACGTCCAGACGCTGAAGAGCATCCTGCACATCGAGGACAGCGGCATCACCGAGGACAGCTTCCACGAGGTGGGATGGCCGGTTCTGACCCGGTTCTGATCGGAGAACAGCTGGGACCGGGACCCAGATGGGCTGGGACCGGCCGTTCTGATCCAAGTTAGAATAGATTACCTTTATTCAACCTGCCAACAGACGGGTTCCTCAGGCTGCAGCCATGGGCGGCACCACCGAGCCTTACATGGGAACAAAGACAGAAAGAGGGAAAATCACTGTGTGTCTCTAACGACACAGTGAGAGCGCTAGCCTGTTAGCCTGCTAGCTTGTTAGCCTGCTAGCTTGTTAGCCTGCTAGCCTGTGATTTTGTTCAAGGATTGCATCCAGTTGTGTTGGGGAATGAAACTCATGGATCATGTGAAAACAGGCAGGACTCGTTTTTCTCACTGCTCCATTTCCACCGGGAGGAGATTTATTCAGCACATCTGTGTACAAATTAAAAGTTTAACAAATAATCTCCCAACGTTTAATGGTTACAGGACTTTTTACAGAATTTTATCTATTGCTGTGTATTTGGAAGTTTTGACCTAATTTTCCTTTACACAAGTTGTTTTGGTTCAAATCAAAATGAGCTTTTACTGGATTTTTCCCGATGTTATCCTTGAACACCACCAGAACCGGCCTGTTGGTGGCGCTCCAGCTGCTGCTGTTGGTCTGTCAGGCCCGGTCAGGTTGGTTCTGCTGATTCTGTTAAGCCCGGTTCTGCTGGTTCTGTTCCAGATGATACCTCTGGACTCGTTCGTGGGTCAGAGCGCTGACGGGAAGACGGTTCCCATAATTCCCGGCGGAGGCAGCATCCCGCTCTCCTTCTCCAACAGGAAGGAGTACGTAGAGCGGGCCATCGAGTACCGGCTGCACGAGATTGACCGACAGGTAAACGGAGTCTGGCGGGACTAGAACCAGAACCGGAACCGCTCACCAACCTGTCCGTCCTCCTCCCGCCCACCAGGTGGCGGCGGTGCGTGAGGGCATGTCGTGGATCGTACCGGTGCCACTGCTGTCGCTGCTGACGGCGCGGCAGCTGGAGCAGATGGTGTGCGGCATGCCAGAGATCTGCTGCGAGGTTCTGAAGAAGGTGGTCCGGTATCGGGAGGTGGACGAGCAGCACGCGCTGGTCCAGTGGTTCTGGCAGACCCTGGAGGAGTTCTCCAACGAGGAGCGCGTCCTCTTTATGCGCTTCGTCTCCGGGCGCTCCCGGCTGCCCGCCAACACCGCAGACATCTCACAGCGGTTCCAGATCATGAAGGTGGACCGGGTGAGTGGACCGACCCAAACCGACACAGACAACTTTCCTCACTGTAGTTGACCTGGTCCTGCTCAGAAAACAAACAGAACTAGCTTCTGGTCCACTTGGCAAATCCAGAGATGATGCTTCAAAACCGAAGCGATTAGTCGATTAGTAAAATAATTGTCAACTAATTTAGTCATCGATTAATCATCAGCTGGAGCAGAGAAACAATTCAGAGCAGCAATTAAACCCAAACTGCACAAAATATTAATGCTGTCAATTGATTAAAACATTAATCAATTAAACGCTGTGATTAATGACTGACAGGAAGATGAGAATGGCAAAGAACATGTCAGTAAATTATTCAGTTATATTTTATCAGATACGACGGCACATTACAGCATTACAGACAGAAAAAAGACTAAATTTCTACTAAAAAAACTTTCCAGAAAAAAACTGAGATTTTTGACTTTGAAAAGTCAAAAATTTAAGATTTTTCAAACAGAAATTTGCAAGATATTTTCTTTTTTTTTTCTAGCAAATTTTTTGATTTTTCAGTCAGAAAATTTCCAAAAGTTGAAAATTTGATTATAAATTATATTCTATAATCATAGAACTGAAAAAGTGTGAGCGTACTCTGGAGGTTGTAGACAAAAAAGCAGTAAATTTCTGCCACAATTTCAGAAATCTTTAGATTTTTCTTTTCTTTTTTTATCTTTTTTGGCTGAAAAGCCAAATAAGACTTTCCATTATCTTCACTGGCCTTTAATAGATCATCATAAAAAAACTGATTACGTTTTTTTATTTATAGATAGAATTTAAAATTTGATTAAAATATTATTTGTGCAATTTTTTAAATTTTATTTTTTAAATTCAGTTGAATTGGACCTCATAGTGACTAGTCAGAACGCCAGCAGTTGGGCTGGCTGCAGCATCCGCTCGCCGCCGCTCCGCTCCGCTCCGCGCCGCCGCTCCTCTGCTCTCTGCTGACGCTCTCTGTTCCTCCCCAGCCGTACGACAGCCTCCCCACCTCTCAGACCTGCTTCTTCCAGCTGCGCCTGCCGCCGTACTCCAGCCAGGCCGTCATGGCCGAGCGGCTGCGCTACGCCATCAACAACTGCCGCTCCATCGACATGGACAACTACATGCTCTCCCGCAACGTGGACAACGCCGAGGGCTCCGACACGGACTACTGATGCTTCCACGCGGCCGCAAACTCTTTTACATCCGTTTTATTTCTCTAATATCGGCACAACCCTCATTTCTCTCTGTGGTTTATTAGTTTTTATCATGGAAATCCACAGGAAGTGTGTTAATTCTGGTTTCCTCCCACAGAGCTATTTGGAAACATGTACAGAATATCTGGGTAAAGATTGTACATTGTGTAAAATGCTTCATTAGGAAAATGTTTTGCATTGTATCCATATTTATTGTTTTCATTGGCGGCAGCGAGTTTCCCAAAGCAAACAAAATAAAAAACTATAAAAATGCTGCAGAACTGATCTGTTGAAATATGCATCCTCTGCATGGCAAGCAAAAATTAAAGCCACTCTCTACTTGTTCTCTAGCATAGAAAGTACTCCTGGTTCAGTTGATCTGTTTTTTGTTTGTCTCTGCTCTGTTTTCTTAAACTAAAAGACGGAAACTTAAAGTTTCATAAAACGGAGCAGTTAGTGGCTTCATTTAGGAGAGAAACAGACAATTTTAAAGGCTACAGGATGAAAGAGAGACAGGAAGTTAATCACAGGAAGTTGTCACAGCAAAACATAACAGACCAGGTGTTGCTTCTATGCAGAGTAAAAAACTGAGGAACCTAAAGTTAAAAGCAAATACTGGAAAATTGGAGAGTAGTAGGAGAAAGCAGCATACCTCCAGAGGTAGCTCAGGATAGCCAGTTTTAAAGTGTAACTATGTGGAGGTAGAGATGGCCAGTGTTCTTCACCTCACATTAGAGGTCATAATGTTATGCCTGATGCGTGTATTTTTAATTCTAATGACGTCAAATCTTTAAAACTGTCCAGCAGAGCTTTGGCCTCTAGAGGGCGCTCTGTGTTTACAGCTGTGGACTGCAGTAAACCTGTGGCGCCGGAAGGGGGCGGTAACGAGACACCCTCTGAAACCGGAAGTGAGCCGTCCTTTTGTTGCGCTGCAGTGCGGCTGTTAGCTGTGAACATGTCCGGCGTGTCTTCAGTCAGAGAGTTCATCAGCGAGCGGCTGGCTGCCGCCGCGGAGGAAATCTTCTCGGTCTTCCAGAGAACCGTCGCCCAGTACGAGGAGGAGCTGGACCGCCAGCGCAGACTGCTGGACGGCGGCTGGAGGCCGGACGGCGGCTTCCCGAGAGCAGGTCAGGAGGTCCGGTTCCGCTTCACCGCTTTATCCGACACCAACACAGAACCTGCCACCGTGGACTGGATGGGCGACAGGCTGGCGAACTACTGAATAAATCAACATCCCTTAAAAAAGACAACACAAATATATATACAGTTTTAATCTGTTATTCAACCATCAGATTAGAGCAAAGTGTTTTTCTAGAGTTTCAGAAACTTAATAGAAATGTGGACTGTAGACATTAGCGCTAGCTGCTACCTGTTTAGCATTTAGATGCTACTTTAGCCCTAAAAGCTTCGCTTATAACACAACTTGAACACACATGAACCTTTTCCATCGTCCAGTCAGGTTGTTCTTACAAGCAGGAATACAAGCAGAAGAGCAGCTGCGATGTTCACCAGATTTGCAGGCGTATCAGAAACACGCAAATACAAAGGTTCCGGTTTGGGACGCTTGGATATTAAAAAATAATGTTGAACATTTTTAACGCATTCAAATTCACATAATTAATTAAAATGAATGCGTTAAAGACCCAGCCCTGTTATTTATATATTTCTAAAATCGACTGACATTACGAGTGCCATACTTTTTTTTTCTGAGGTTATTATCAGTTTCTATGAATTTTCCAAAATGTGGAAATCACTCACTTGTCTTTCTTTGGATCAAAACATCAAATTAAAAGTAAAAAACTCTGATTTTGGATTTTCATAATGAGATAAACACATTTTATTTAATATAAGTTTTATTTTTCCACAGGTCCAGTTATTTTTGCAGGACTGAACAGATTTCATTTACCAGCAGGAGTAAAAATGGTTCAATGGAATTTAAAGGATCTAAACATCCCATAATATCTCTGTCAGTAAGTTCAGGCTGGAAGCTGAAACTCCACCTCAGCAGATGCATCATTTGCTACAAATAATCCAGCTAAAGGGTTGCTGCTGTTGACTCAGAAAATGTTCTTATTTAAAAATATAATTATTTGCATATTTTAATGTATTTCAAATGTATTAAAAAGACTTAAGAAGATAAATGAAAAATCTGCAGAATGTGCCAATTTTCTTTATCTGATTAATCGTCAAAATAATTGATAGAATAATAAGATAATTGATAGCTGCAGCTGCACTTTGGACCATGAGCTGTTTGTGGTCCTTAGACTCCACCTGAATGATGAACGGGTGGAGCCAGCTTCTCTTTCCTCAGACTGAATGTTTTCTTGTCTTTTCCAGATTTCCCTCGGTGTTCTGTCAGGACGAAGCAGATTCCTGCTGAGCTGCAGCTCCAGAACCAGCGGGACTCCAGTTTGGACCGTCCACAGATCAAAGAGGAGCAGGAGGATGTGTGGAGCGCTCCGGGGGATGGACAGGTGGTCCTGAAGCAGGAGACCGACGTCCTGATGGTGGCGCCGTCGCTCCAGGACGGAAACCTCAGCGAACCGGAATCAGACCGGATCCAACAGGGGACACCGGATCGGGACGGAGGCTGGACCGACGAATCCGGGCCGGACAGAGACACGGAGATGAAGGACAGCCAGGACAGGACGCTGATGGACAACTGTCCCCTGTTGGAGAGTAAGAGAGACAGAAGAGACGGAAAAACCTCGGAGAACTTGGGAAGCACAACTCGCTACAGAATCCACACAGGTGAGAACCTGAATCAATTATCTCTAATTACTGATCAAATTCTGCAAAATATGAAGCTTTAAATTCATGAAATGCGTCAAAACTGAGATTTCCCACGATACTGAACACATCAACCAACTGCCTGCGCTTTGATGCAGATTTTTTAGTTGAATAAAAACCAGAGAAATGATGAGGAAAGCTGGGATAATTTTCAAATTCCTAAATTTCTTGGATTCAAAACTGGAACTTTTAATTTTTGATGTTTATCTCGGAGTTATTGCCACCTGCTGGTCAAATGAAGGTAATTCAGTGTTTCTCCACATTTTGATACATCTGGGGAGGATTTCTGGCCTAATTTGGAGACATTTGAACATCAAATTAAAAATATTAAAATGACAAAAACCTTGAAGAGTTGAAAACTATTAGATAAATAAATGAAGCAAACAGTTCATCAGTCAGAGCCAAAGCTGCTGGACCTGAAAATGTCCAGCAGTTCTGTTCTGTAGTCGCTGTAGCTAGTTTCCATCATGTAAGACGGGCTTCATTATGTTACATCATTAAGGATGCCAGTTTCACGAGAGCATTGCATTTATGCCTCTCTGCACCTTTATGCTCTGTGTGTAGCTTCGACCCAGTGGCATCATGAATAGTCACTACTCTAGTGGTTTCTATACAGTTTGCACTCATGTAAGTGAAAACAAGATTAAACAGCTTCTATAGCAACTCATCAATATAATGGACACAAACACTAGTTTCATGTTTGAACCTGGTGGTTACAGCTTTTGCTTCTTAAGGCTTCAAATTCAACAGTATTTTGCATTAGGAGCAAAGTACAATGTTGATGGAGATGATTTAATCATTTGGGGACATCAAGACTATATTTCATTATTTATTATGCCATAAATATGTAAATAGTTACAAGAGTTTACAAATATCAACAGTGGTGGTCACCGCTAACTAAAACATCAGTGCTGCTAACGCTAAAGCACTAACACTAAAGCACTAACACTAAAGCACTAATTACAAACTACATTTCGTTGCTTTGTACTTCTGACAGTGCAATGACAATAAAGTTGAATTCTATTCTATTTTATTCAAACATCAGATTTGTTAATTCTAAAGAACTATATCAACACAGTATTTACTAAAAGCTAATGCTAAAGTGCTACATTCAGTCATGTTGATACCCACCACATGTCAATAACACGTTGCATCATTGTATATCATCCTTAAGAGGGTCAACTCTGTCATTACAAACCATCTGTGCTTTAAATGAAAACATTTATGTAGCTAAATGTTTTCAAATTTAGCAAAAACGCTAAAGCACTAAACTGAAAATTAGCTTTGCTATTAGTGGGTTAGCCTAAGTATGCTCACCACTCATAAACATTTGTTGTAAGTGGCATTTGCTCACACATTTTGGTTTAATAAGTCTGGAAATATTTAAAACTGCTCACAATCATAAATAGTTCTAGCAGGTGGTATGTTTGTCTATCCAACTAATCATCTAACAAGCTATATCATTTGTTAGCCACTTTTCTGCGGTTTAGATTTTGATTTGAATTTGGCGTTGATCTTATCATTTCAGAGAAACTTGCATTGTCAAAAACAGAACAACTGCTAAGGGCCATGGTAGACAACTCTGAGCTTGAAGATTTATCAAATGGAGAAGACAACGATCCAGTTGTTGATGAAAATGTTCTTGCTATTGAGCTCTTACCTGTCGAACAACTGTCTGATGATTCCGAAGAGGATTATTTGCCAGAAGAGGATTCAGATGATGATTCACTGCCTGATGGAGAAGAAGATGATCACTATGGCAGTGAAGATGGTGACGTCGAGAACAGGAGTGAACTACGACATCCACAAGCAAGCAAACGCAGACGTAAGGAAGAGCGTGGGGAGCAAGAACCCAAACGCAGCAGAGAACCTGCTGGACATGGAGATTGCTGGAAGTTTTTTCCTTTCACTCCAAACTTAATGCAGTTTCAGGGTGAAGGTGACGACCTGAAAGACGTGCGAGCCGATTGGCAGCCACAGGAATACGTGGAGCAGTATATAGACGCTGGTCTGATGAGATTTCTCTCCGACTGCACAAACGCCACATCACTGGCCAAGACATGAAGATCTCTCAATACATCTGTGGATGAGATATATAACTTTTTTGGGGCAGCTATTTTGATGTCTTGTGTTCATTATCCAAAACACGGATGGTCTGGTCAAATGCTTTGGGAATCCCTGCCATAAGTGATGTAATGTCACTTGATCGGTTCTTCAAACTCAGCAGCAATCTCAAAGTTGTTGTTGACGATAAAGTTCCAGGAGATGAGAGACAAATCGACAAGTTGTGGAAGGTTAGACCTTTCCTGAACCGCATACTTGAAGGCTGCCGCCTTCAGACTCGACCAGAGTGTGTCTCAATAAACGAGCGGATGATTCCGTTCACTGGATCCTGCCCATTCTGACTGTATGTGCCACTAAAGGACAATCCAGTTGGCATAAAGAACTTTGTTCTGGCATCGGGAGATGGAATCGTCCTGGACTTTGAAGTCTACCAAGGTGCAGAGATGCTGAGCTCACAAGTTGAGGACTCAGCAGGTTTGGGATTAGGAACTTTGGTGATCAAACGTTTGTCCAAAACTTTGCCTTCTGGTACTAAACTGTATTGTGATCGATTCTTCATGAGCGTTCCAGCTGTGGATCACATGCTGAGGAAGCAAGTGTACCTGACTGGCACAGTAATGAAGAACCGGGTCCCCAAAGCAATGAGGAAGCTGCCGAGTGACCGAACCCTTAAACAGCAAGAAGGAGGTGCTTCAGCAACAGTTACAAGGACAGACGGGGAGCTTTGTGTTGTCAAGTGGTATGGCGATAAGCCAGTTGTCCTGCTCTCTGCTGCTCATTCAGAAGAGCCTAAAGACACTTGCCAGCAATGGTCAAAGGAGGACAGAAAATATGTGACTGTTATCCGGCCAAGCGTTGTACGAGAGTACAATACCAATATGGGTGGAGTTGACCTGTCGGACAGGATGAGGAGCCGCTACAGAATGAGCGTCCGCACTAAGAAGTGGACGATCCGCATGCTGATGCACTTCACCGATCTGGCTCTTCTTAACAGCTGGCTGCTTTACTGCCAAGACATCCAGGAAAACAAGAACCCATCAAAGGCTAACATGAGGTTTCTGGAGTTTCGCATGGCGGTGGCCCAGGTATTCCTCACCAAGCACGACATCCTCAAGGCTCATGTTTCACATGCTGAGGGACAGAATACACATCCTCCGCAGTCTAGGAAAAGAACTCCTGTCCCACATGTCTCTGTTCGAACTAGTTCTGCTGCTCATCTCCCAGAGGTGATAGACCTGAAGAATTCGATGTGCTGCAGAGGCTGGGGCTGCTCCGGGAAATCCCGGGTGCGGTGCATTAAATGCAAAGTGCTCCTTTGCTTGCAGAGTGAACGCAACTGCTTTGCAGCGTTTCACATGGGCCTGTAGTCTAGTTCAGGAAGGCCACACTGCTTGTTGCAGAAGTTTTGGCCCTTTTGTTGTTTAGAGCCTGATGAGGCACATCTGACTGGACTTTTGAAAGTTTCCCAAAGGCCAGTATGACTGTTGTGGATATGCGGACAGCTTTTGGCAGAAGTTTTCTGCTACTTCAATCGTTGGGTAGCCAGTCTAGTTGCCTGAAAAACATCCTTTGTTTTATGCTGTAATGTTTGAAATAAACTTGTTTTATAATTTTTTAGATAATCATGTCTTTATTGTGTCTGTAGGGGAGACAGACCCGGAGCCATCATACAGGGAAGTAGCCGTCCTGGGTGGCAATAATTGTTGTTGAGGTCAGGACAAGAGAGAGAACTGTTGCCAACTTGATGACTTGCTATATTTAGCGGCTTTTCAGACTTTTGCTAGCTTCCAAAAATCTGAAAAGTTCTAAATATTTAGTTAATTTAGAACTAAATATTTAGTTCTAAATTAAATATGTTTAAAAAAAAAAAGCAAAATACAAAGCTGACATTTTTAAACAAATGAACAAAATGAGCCATTTTTTAGTCTCAAAACAGGCCAGATAACTGAATGTTTTGCTGTTCATGTTTAACTGTGTAACTTTGCAAACGCCATCCCAAAACTACGTTCAAGCTCTGTACGATTATTGCAAAGTCAATGACACACTTCAGGCTCTGTCGCCCCCTGCTGGTTCAGGAGAAGGGAAGTCAATGACTTGATGCTCCGCTGTGCTTCCTTAGAAACGTTTACAACTCGTTTAAATAATAAAGTGGACTTAATGCACGGTTTGATAACCAGGATCAGCTGGAACTGATAAATTAGAATATTTTTTCTCTAAAGTGCTTTGAAACAGCATGTTGTGAATCGGTGTTAAAGAAATAAACTATTCTAATAAATTGAAGTGGATGAAAGTCAAATTCCTGGTATAGTCAATCTGCAGCTGCAGTCCAACACTGTCACTCCTTTGACTCAAACACTGGGAAAAAACCTTCCAGTTAGCATGGCTAAACATGGAGAAGATCATTTTGGAGACTCTAATTTATGATTAAACCATCTCTGGAGGTCAAGAGACTGTTTTAATAACGGAGGACAGAAACCTAAAAATCTGCTGCAAAAACAGCTTCTTACCTGAAGAACTTTATGCTCACAAACGATGACCGAGAGCTCCTTGCTGCGTCTGTTGCTGTTAGATAAGCTGTTGACTGTTTTTCATCCTTTAAACATTCAGAGGTTTTTGGCCTCTTAGCCAAGATGTGCCAAAGGATTGAAGGGGGCGCTATATTTACATTTTCATCATTATATACTTTTCTGTAACTACATTACATCTGTCAGCTGTAAACCTTAATAGCGTAAAAATATGTGCATAGTAGCAGAATTATCCTTGAACTGAACGTTTTGTTTCTCCTCTAGACTTTCCAAAGCATTTTCTCCGGATGGAGGCGAATATTCCCGTTGGCCAGGCGGGGAACTTCAGTCTGGACCGGGAGCAACCGGAAGCTCCTGAGATTAAAGAGGAGCAGGAAGACGTCTGCGTTCGTGATGAAGAAGAACTGGTAGTGAAGCAGGAGGTTGATAGCTTCCTAGTGACATCTGATTATGAGGAAACTGACCACAGTGATTCAGAACCGAACCAGAACCCCTCCCATTCAGCTCAGAGGCAGGATCAGGAAGGAAACTGGGACAAAGACTCGGGATCAAGCCAGAATCGGACGAGTCAAAGTAACGCAGCAGACAATCTCCCTCCGTTTGATAGTGTATGTAATTCTGACTCTGGTAATAAATCGACAAAATGTTCTGTCTGTGGGAAAACCTTCAGCAGCAACTTCAAAATGCGGAAACATTACAGAATCCACACGGGAGAGAAACCGTATTCCTGTAAGATTTGCAGGAAAGCTTTCCGGGAGAGCAAGTACCTGTCGGTCCACATGAGAACTCACACTGGGGAGAAGCCATATTCATGTGAAACCTGTGGGAAGAGCTTCAGTCAGAACAGCCATTTGAGTTCCCACAAGAGAACCCACACGGGGGAGAAGCCGCACCCCTGCAGCACCTGTGGGAGGAGGTTCGCCGAAGCATCGGCGCTCAGAAACCACATGCTCACCCACACCGGAGAAAAACCTTTTTCCTGCCATATTTGTGGTAAAATCCTGCGGTACAGCAGCAGCTTGTCGGCTCACATGAAGATCCACACGGGAGAGAAGCCATTTGTGTGCAAGACCTGTGGGAAATGCTTCAGCCACAACAGCAGCCTGATTTCCCACATGAGGATCCACACTGGAGAGAAGTCGTACCAGTGCACGACATGCGGCCGCTGCTTCAGCCACAGCACCACGCTGCTGCGCCACACCCGCAGCCACACCGGGGAGCGCCCGTACTCCTGCGCCACCTGTGGGAAGTGTTTCAACAGCAGCAGCCACCTGAGCGTCCACATGACCACCCACACCCGGGAGAAGCTGTACTCCTGCACTATGTGCAGCAAGCGCTTCAGCCACGGGAGCAACCTGGTGCGCCACATGAGGACGCACACCGGCGAGCGGCCCTACTCCTGCCAGGCCTGCAGCAAGCGCTTCAAAAGCAGCACTCACCTGTCACGACACATGAAGACTCACAGGAAGGGTCGCAGTCCGGAGGTGGAGATTGTCCTGGAGGACGGCGGCTCTCCGGCCGCTCAGAGCTAGCGCTGCACCGTCCAACTGCCACAGCCAATCAGAAAGCTTTAGAGCCAGAACTCTGGTTTTTATAACTTCAATACTTTTGGTTGTTTAGTGTGAGCCGGTAATTTCTGACAACATAACAGGAAACAAAGAAAAGACTTTCAAGGCCATCAAAAATCATGAAGTCTTTAAGGGAAAAGAAGTAAAAATGTTTTTATTTGCATGAAAAAGTAAAACGCTCTTTTGTCCCGTTTCTGAAGGCGTTTTGATCTCATTTACTGCTAAAAAAACGTTTGATCTCTGAGATGAAGCTGAAGTTCAATTTTCCAAAATTCCAAAAATAAAAAAGCATTTTTTAAATTTACATGTTTAATTTACTTAATTTGCACATTTTTATTCTTAGCTCTTTTTTTTTGTTTGTTTATTTTTCAAATTTTAGTAAAGTTAAAGTATTTTAGTTTTTGGCTATTTAATTTTTTTTAGCTCTAACTTGTTCTGTTTTTTTATGCCTCGGTCAGAGCGTCTTCCTCATCGTGTTGCCTTCAGGAATCGTGGGAACTTTATACTCTATTTAGACTGTTGATGTGTTACAGACAGATCTTCACTGAACAATCAGAAGATAAAATGAACTTTATTGATCCCAGAATTGGGAAATTATTGGTCGGCCGCACCATGGCACACAGGAAACAGACATTATGCTCAACATAAAATATAAATAAAATATAAATTTCAGTATGCTGAGGTAGAAAATATGATATAAAAATGTTTACAAATCCTGACCACCTGATTGGTCGCTTCCATAAATATCCAGTCCGTCTGATGGAAGGTGAAGCACACACCGACATCTGACAGGAAGTTTGTTTTGTTCTTTTATTTTGAAGACCACTAACTTCTGAGGACAACTTCCTGAAGGAAATGACATCACAAGGAGGGAATTTCCTGCTCAGACTCAGTTTATCTAACTTGTATCAGTTTGTGTGTTATGTATATAAAATAGCAGCTTGTATATCTTTATTTATACATTTTTGTTATAAACTTTATGGCTGATGTCTCTTTAAGGCTGTTGGGTCGGATGTGATTAAGTTTTTCGTAAAGCTGATGCTGATGAGACTGGATGAAAATCTGATGAAAATAAAATAATAAAACGAACTTAACTCTGGAATCTGCTGAAGTTTGTTGCCTGTTTTCCACCAAATGATCCTCTTCCTGGCCGCCGGTTTTCATCATCAATAAATATCAGATTTTTTTTATGATTATATGACCTGATGCAAAAGGCTCCAAATAAAAACTGCTTATCTAAATGGTGTTGCTTTTTTCTGAAATATTAAAACGTTGGAACAAAATTCTGAATCGTTGTCTCCCGTCCTCCTGGGTTTCTAAAGTTACACAGTTAAAAATTAATAGCAATTTTCACCATCTGGTTCATTCATTTATAAATACCAGTTTCAAAGTAAATATTTGGCTTCAAAGTAAATGAATAATTAGCTCTGTAAATATTTACCTCTGAGCTAAATATTTAGTTTGCTAACTAAACAGTTTGAGGCTTCAAACTAATTATTTAGCTGAGTTAAATATTTAGTTACCAAGCTAAAAAAATCAGTGGCATGAAGCTTAATGTCTGCATGTTGGTGCTCCTGATTAAATATTCAGAAACAATCTTAATTCTGTGTTTCCTGGACAGGTTGATGGTAAGTATAATTTCACATAGATTGGGAATTGGTCATTTTTAAGGTACTTGAATATATTGTTTTATTTGACTAGTTTGAGTCACACAATATTAAAAAGCACAAAAAAGAGTTTGGATGCATAAAACAGAAGCATCAATGGTAAGAGATCCACATATCATTTATTGATCTAAATTTTAAAGACTTTCTAAGTTACTTAACATCATTTTAAAGGGTAAATATGGATCCAAAGTCACACCTGCAAAGACAAATTCATCCTGATTTTATTTTCTTTATATGAATTTTTGAATTAGTTATTTTCCACCTATTTGGAAAAAAAAATAGCAACTGTGTTTCCTGCATTTAATGCGAGTCTAGAGCTCTGCATAATATCAGCAAACGTCTTGAGTGAATGACGAGGTGTCCAGATTTGCAGCACCATTGTAAAATTACAGAGTGAAAAACTGACATCGATAGTTTTGGATATTTAGTTTGACATAAAAGAAAAATAATTCCTCTGACTGAGCTGTAGGACTTGGAGTTTCCGCTAGAGGCGCTGCAGCAGGTCCGGGTTGGGCACCGGAAGTTGACCCAGAGCTAACGCGAGGCGCTATCAGCTAGTTAGCTGTGAACATGTCCGGCGTGTCTTCAGTCAGAGAGTTCATCAGCGAGCGGCTGGCTGCCGCCGCGGAGGAAATCTTCTCGGTCTTCCAGAGAACCGTCGCCCAGTACGAGGAGGAGCTGGACCGCCAGCGCAGACTGCTGGACGGCGGCTGGAGGCCGGAGGTCCGGCTGGACCGGACAGGTGAGGACGGACCTGTTGCTTAGACCCGTTTTAAGATGATCCAGAGCAGAACCAGAACCAGGTGGGGTTCGGACATGTCCTGCTTGTTCACATGAATCTGAGAGATAAAACCAGAGGTGGATGAAGCAGCAAAGATGGAACGAAAGTAACAAAAAATTCAATTTATACTGCAGAAAAAGTGATAAAGTATTCAGTAAAAAGAAAAGCTATTGAAGTTCAAAGTAACTGAGCGGATTATCTGAGTTAATATTGAGAAGTTAGGTTATTTCCTCATGGTGTCCTTAAGGAGGGGCCAGAGGGGGCTGCGGCCCACGGATCATCTTTTATTTATTTATTTGTTCATTTCATTCATTTACAGTTTAAAATGAACATGTTGACATAAACAAAGGTTTTGAATGAAGGAATAGTTTGAAGAAAAACTCATGATACATCGTCTACCCCGTCTCTCCAAAGCCAGTTTACTAGTAAGCATCTAGCATCAACCATCCAGACCGAAACATCGACAGCACAAACAGGCAGTGTGTATCTACAAAGATGAAAATAACATTATCGTTGTGATAATACATAAAATATCAGACAAAATGAAAAGTAGGTTTTATATAACTAGTCTTATAAGTAATTATAACTAGTTAAAATAGAGCAGATAAAGCCACAAGCGTAGGAACTGGGGGGCGCGAGGGGGACGTGCCCCCCAATGATGAACTCATTCCAAAACCCTTGGATAAAACTATAATCAGTCTAATTTTCTGCTTCTGAGTGGATCTGCAGAATTCAAACTCTGCTCATTCTCTTAATGTTTCTAAAGATTCCAAACGTTTTGATTTGTTTTTGCACCTTAGTTGAAGTCCAGGTCAAACATGGACAGAATTTTTCTCTCTGTCAACAACAACATCTGACAAAATAACTTGGAAGAGTTTTAATTTTATTTTCATTGTTTTGCTTTTCCAGATAAAATTAAAGTATTTTCATTTTTAGTTGTCTTTGTTTTGTTTCTCCCTGCAGAACTTCCTGTTCAGTTCCTGAGGAAGGAGGAAGAGGAAGTTCCTGCTGACCAGCAGCTCTGGAAGACCAGTCCGGACCGGGAGGAACCAGAACCCTCCCGGGTCAAAGAGGAAGATGCTGCTCTCTGCTTCGTCCGTGATGAAGAGCCGCCGGTTCTGAAGCCGGACGCTGATATCGCCATGGTAACGTCTGCTGATAGCGAGCCAGAACCCAACAGGGACAGGAGCGTGTCCGAGTCGGAGACCCGAGACCCGGTGGGAAGCTGGAGCGATGACTCGGACTCGGCCAGAGATCGGACCGGGTTCTGGAGCAGCCAGCAGGAAGGTCAGGAACCAGACGCTCTGACTCCAAACAGTGACCTGCTTGGCGCTGCTGCCGCCGAGGTCAGAGGTCAGGACGGAAGCTGGATCAAGAAAGACCTGGAGCCAAAGAGGAGACGGGTCAGGAAGAAGGGCAGCGGTTCCGGCCTGGTTCCAGGTGGACTGGGACTGCGGCCCGTTTCCTGCGACGTCTGTGGGAAAGCCTTCAGGTGCAACTCGGAGATGCGGGTCCACTTGCGCGTTCACACGGGCGAGAAACCCTTCTCCTGCGACGTCTGCCAGAGGGCGTTCAGCTTCAAGGTCAACCTGTCCGTCCACATGCGGACGCACACGGGAGAGAAACCGTACGCCTGCCAGTTCTGTGAGAAACGCTTCTCGGATCACTCATCGCTCCGGAAGCACACCAACGTTCACACAGGAGAGAGGCCGTACTCCTGCGCCGTCTGCGGAAAGCGCTTCAGCCGCAGCAGCCACATGTGGCGGCACGTCAGGGTCCACGCCGCAGAGGCTCCGCCCACCTGAGGCTCCACCCACATGAGGGACAGCCGCAGGTGCAGGCCTGACCCAGTCAGTAGGTCCTGGTCCAGAACTTTGATTTGTTTTTAATCATGTTTCTGTTGGAAGCAGCGACTGGACGAATCGTTCTGGTTCTGCTGGATTTTACAGCCGAGACCAGAAGTTTACATACAGCCTATAAAAAAAACACATCCACCGTTTTTATTTCTCGTTTCAGAATCACTGAAATTATTTCTGTTTGCTAAACGACTCAATTATGAGAAAAAGAATCTGTCAGAGTTTTATGGATTGAGCTTAATGTGTTCATGTTGATTAGTTAATCACATCGATTTTAACGCATTAAAAATTTTAACACAGTTAATCACTTTTTTGTTTTTGTTAAATATAAAGATTCAGGCTTGAACCTTCGTATTCACATGTTTCTGGTACATCTAAATCATGAAACGGGAAAACTATTCTAGTTAGTGGGAATGAAAACCGACGAGGAGCTACGAAAACAATCGCAGCATTACCTGAAGAAAGGAATGACATGAATATAAAGTTACAATGTTACGAGAATAAAGTCTGAAAATGTTTCATTTTTTATCTATTTGTGTTTTTTTCCCCTTTTCTCTGAAATACCTGTATTTTCACCTAATTTTATATTTTTCTGTCTGACATCATTTTAAATATCCTCACCTCCCTAAAATATTGGGATAAATCTTGTTTTTTTTGCCAAAAGTAGAAAGTACAGCGTAGTAAATAACTCCGAAAAGTACATTTTTTCCAAAAATGTACTCAAGTAAATGTAATTTACTGTTGCTTGTGTAGACTTTTCTTCCCAGTGATTATTATTGGCCATAAAATCAATATGCTATTTATCTGCGCCGCATGTTTTGGTGACATTCTGTGTTGGAAAGATGCAGGTCCTGCATCCCGCCGGTAGAGGGCGGTGTTTGCAGCCCCGCCCTCATGTGACACCCAGGCGGATGTAAACAGCAGTAAACCCGCTGCAGTGCGGCTGTTAGCTGTGAACATGTCCGGCGTGTCTTCAGTCAGAGAGTTCATCAGCGAGCGGCTGGCTGCCGCCGCGGAGGAAATCTTCTCGGTCTTCCAGAGAACCGTCGCCCAGTACGAGGAGGAGCTGGACCGCCAGCGCAGACTGCTGGACGGCGGCTGGAGGCCGGACGGCGGCTTCCCGAGAGCAGGTCAGGAGGTCCGCGGAGCTGGTTCCGACCCGGTCCAAGAGGGTCGGATCTGAGCTTCACAGCGAGGTTGTTCCTCAGCGTCAGAACAGCAGGCCTGAATCCGGTGTTATAGATTAACTGGTGGCTAAATTAACTGGTTGAAACCTTTGCGCGCCGCAGATGTTTCTAAATTGTAGGTGGCTGTGTTGGTGCCTGTTGAAAAACGCCACTTGTGTGTCAAAACCGTTTGCAAAACTTTACTATAAATCTCATTTGAAGCAAATATGTTTAATGTTGCATGTGAAAAATATGTTTCAAAACAAGTTTCGACAGAGCTGACATGATCTGCAAACATGTCAATAAATGTAATTAGTTATGATATCATGCAAACTAATTCTTTGCTCATTTAATGGAAGCCACATTATTTCGTTTGCACCTTAACTGGGCTGCAGACGCAAAGCTGTGCAATTTAGTCATTTCATAAAATCCATACAGTTAAAGTTTGCCTGGCAAACCTGTTAAACGATGTTCCCTCCAAAACTTTGGCAGCAAGTGAATATTAGTTTTTTTAGACAATAAAATAAACGGGTCCAAAATGTTAATTAGACGACAGCAATAACTGAACTGGTACCAGACCGCTGAGTTCTGAGAGCCGTTTTATCCACTAAATTATATCGGCAGATAGATAATCATCCTCCCTGTTATTGATCCTGATCGCGCTTTAAGAAGCAAACCTGGATTAACTGGTGACACTTTCAGAATCTCAGTTTGAGTGAAGATTTTAACCCGTTTCTGATGTAAAAGTGTATAAGACAATAGTTTTATGTCTCTTATAGTTGAGTATTAGAGTCACATAATGAAAAGAATAAAGATGTTTAGTTAAATTACGAGAAAAATATCAACATTAAAGAAGAAATGACACATAGATCTGCAGCAGCCATGTCTTCTGTAAATGAATTAGGAAATAAACTATAACATGTTACAGAAACTGTGTTTAAAAAGATTTCGCTGTTGTTTCTGTGGTACTGAAATATCATACAATATGAGGGAGATGTGAAAACCAACACAGCTAGTCGATCTTTTTAAACTTTTTATTTTTAATGGCTCTTCAACATTTATGTGGCTTTCAGGGATTAATTTTCGCTTTGAGATCTGATTATGGCATTTTGAGATCTATTTCAATCTTCCTTTGACGTTTTTCAGCCTCTGAAGCAAATCAGGAATCAGGACAAGTTCTGCCTAATTTACATATTTTGGTAGTTTTGAAAATTGTTGTTTTTTAAAAAAAGCCAATATACCATATTAGACCAATAAAAGTCTTTCTAATTAGTTATTTCCGAGATCTTAATGGTTGTCATACGGAATCGGATAGTATTTTTGCAAAGATTTGTAGTTTTTTTAAGCTTATCGCCTTGTTTACTTCCTGGTTCAGTAAAGGGGTCCTAAAAGCCACGAATACAGAAACATCTGTCCCTTCCGCCACCAGTTAATTTAATCACCAGTTAATCCATAACAGCGGCCTCCATCTTTACTCTGACCGCAGAATCAGGGGGTCACCAGCTGATCCACAACACCAGCTGATCCACAACACCAGCTGATCCACAACACCAACTGATCCACAACACTAACTGATCCACAACACCAGCTGATCCACAACACCTTCTGATCCACAACACCAACTGATCCACAACACCAACTGATCCACAACACCTTCTGATCCACAACACCAACTGATCCACAACACCAACTGATCCACAACACCAACTGATCCACAACACTAACTGATCCACAACACCAGCTGATCCACAACACCTTCTGATCCACAACACCAACTGATCCACAACACCAACTGATCCACAACACCTTCTGATCCACAACACCAACTGATCCACAACACCAACTGATCCACAACACCAACTGATCCACAACACTAACTGATCCACAACACCAGCTGATCCACAACACCTTCTGATCCACAACACCAGCTGATCCACAACACCAGCTGATCCACAACACCAACTGATCCACAACACCAGCTGATCCAGGTGACCCAGTGGACAGCTGCTGGCAGAACATCCCGACTCTCTACTGAGACAATCAGAACCGATTTATGGCTTTAAAAAATATGGCTAAAAAATAAAATTTACTATTTTATCATACCAGATCCGATTTTATTCGATTTCTTTTCTAAACATTATAAATTAGATGACAAAAAGTATTTTTAAAAATTGGCTTTTATTTCAATCATTTTTCCATTTTTCTGTGAGTTGCACAATGGAGTATCAGGCACTGGCTATAAGAATGTATGTTTTATTAAAGAATATAATCATAATATCAGCAGAATAAAGACACAATTTTACCTGAAAACGTCCTAAAATTATGAGTAAAAAGTTGCTTTGACATGAGCAGCTCACTGGTAAAAGATGAAATATTTCCTTGTTTGTAAAATCGATACCAACAATTAATTTCTTCATTTAACTTTTTTTTTTTGTTGGAGTTCTCATAAAATTATTATTATTATTATTATTATTATTATTATTATTTATTATTATTATTATTATTATCATCATTATTATTATTATTGTGCTACTATTGTATTCTTGTAATATTGTGACTTAATTCTTCCAATAAAAAATAAATGAATCTTAATTTGGCTGTAATATTCCATTGTGACGCAATAAAATCACAATTAAATAAAAACAGTTTTGTCTAATTTGGTACTAATAAATCTTTTTTAATGATGTATGTGAAACTCTCCAGTCTGGTTTTCTTGCCGTTTTCCTTCCAATGATCCAGATTTTCCTCAGATTTTGTAACATGATCCGGATCAATAGTCCTGAAAGTCTCAGCTGATCAGCAAACACCAGCAGGTCTGATCATATTTCTGGAGAATCAATCAGCTCAGATTCAGCTGGATCCCACATGTTTACGGAGCCATTTATTAGTTCATTGATGCCTTTATGATTTTAGTGATAAAAAATCTGCTTCATAAAAATATAACAATTTTATACCTAAATATTACAAAATAAAATCAAAGTTAAACAGAAGCAACAAAAGGTGTAAATTTACCAAAAAAACAAAACAACTATTAACTGTAATTTATTTTATTGCATTCTGTCAAAAGTTTACATACCTGTTAAAACTCCAGAGCTTTTAGACAAACCTATATTGAGCTTTAAAATTATTCCAGCTAATATGAAATTTAATTCACTGGGAAAAAGCAAAGGATTTTAATAAAAGGTGTTAAATAATTTGGGTTCCAGTTACACTGTGGACCAAAATGGAGTGTTGCCACGGTAATTATTAATGTTTTAAAAGCTTCCTTTCTTCCATCAGACCTGCTGCGACAGTACCTGTGCAAGAAGCCGGAGAATCCTGCCACACCCCAGCTTTTGGACCAGCAGGGGGCGCCGACCCGGCCGCAGCCAGAACCTCCGGAGCTTAAAGGACAGGAGAGAGCAGAACGGAGGAGCCTGGAGGAGCCGCTGGTTCTGAAGCAGAAGGCGAACGTCTTCGTGGCGATTCACTCAGACGGACGCCGCAGGGCTCCAGAACCGAAACACAAGTTTCCTCTGGAAGGAAGAGAGCAGACCAGAACCAGGAACCCGGCCAGCAGCAGAGAGAGCTGCTCCACCTCAGAGAACCGAGACCAAACCCAGAAATCAAAACCAACCTTCCAGCAGAACGCAGAAACAGGTGAGAAGCTTCAGTCTGGGAGAAGGTTCACCTGAGGATGACCAGCAGGGGGAGCCGGTGAGGTCAGGATCTCCGCCGCTCCAAGAACATCCAACCTGTAGGTGGAGCTCAAACATTCTGCTCATGTCTGCACAACTGCTTAAAGGGCCGGTACCACGTAAAATCAACGTTTTTGATCTTTCCATCATGTTAGAAAGTTTTTCTCTCGTTAAAAACATTCCTGCAGTGTTGCTTTGATTCTTTCATGTTTGAGAAATCCTTTAATCTCCATGGCAACCAGTCAGCTGGAAACTCCTGAGTGGACCTAGCCCCGCCTTCAAGGAGTAGCTCCTCCCCCACTCAGCTCCTTCAGACTAGTCAGCAGCAATTAGCAAATGCCTGGTGGAGCTGCTGAGCTCATTATAGGAGCTGCTGCTCAGAGCAGCGCTGGTAAAAACGATGAAGGGTTAATAGAGGAGCCAGACATTTAATCAGTTTCTTTGTTTTTCTCCCTGCAGATGCTCCACAGCCTTGTGTCTCCCTGGAGATGGAGCCTCTTGCAGACCGGAAGGAGCAGCAAGAAGCAGAACCTCCACAGATTAAAGAGGAGCAGGACGAGCAGCTGATGCTGAAGGAGGAGATCGACTCCTTCACCGTGACGTCGGCTTATGAGGAAAGCGACCAAAGTGAAGCTGAAGGAAACGCCGAGCAGAACGTTTTCCTCGGCTTCCAGGAGGGAAGCTGGGAGCGAGAGTCCAGATCAGCAAGCAGCAACGACCCGATGCCACGTCCTAAATTCATGAGTTACAATTACAACCCGAGCGCTGAGAGTCCGAGCAACGCCAGGACCAGCGACGGACTCTCAGGATGTCAGCTCTGGGGGAAAAACTTTGGCAGCGACGCAGAATTAAAGGAACATATTAAAATCCACATGGTGGAGAAGCCATTTTCCTGCAATGTGTGTGGGAAAGCTTTCAAATACAACATCAAACTGCTGATCCACATGAGGACGCACACTGGGGAGAAACCATTTTCCTGTGAAATCTGCGGTAAAGGCTTCAGCCAGAAGGTCAATCTGAACGTCCACATGAGGACGCACACGGGCGAGAAGCCGTATCTCTGCAAGACCTGCGGAAAGAGATTCTCTGACCAGTCTGGCTTCAAACGCCACATGACCATCCACACGGGCGAGAGACCCTACATCTGCAAAACCTGCAACAAAGCCTTCAGGTACAGCGTCCACCTCATGGTCCACATGCGAACGCACACGGACGAGCGGCCGTACTTCTGTAAAACCTGCGGCAGAACCTTCTCCGATCCGTCCACACTCCGGAAGCACACCATGACCCACACGGGGGAGAGATCCTACTCCTGCCAGACCTGCGGGAAGAGCTTCAGCGACAACAGCAACCTGCTGCGGCACATGAGGACGCACACGGGTGAGAAGCCGTATTCCTGCGAGATCTGCGGCAAAAGCTTCAGCCAGAGCAGCAACTTGATGCAGCACATCCGCACCCATACGGGCGAGCGACCGTACCCCTGCGGCATCTGCGACAAGAGCTACAGCCACAGCTGCACGCTGCTCAAACACATGAGGAGCCATTCAGGTGAGAAGCCGTACTCCTGCGAGCTCTGTGGGAGATGTTTCAGTCACAAATGCACGCTGCTGAAGCACATGAAGATCCACACAGACGGCAGCGCTGTGCAGTCCTGAACGCCCTGAAAGCATCACATCCTTTAAATGTTCCTATTCTAGTTTTTCTTCATCTATTCATCATTTTCTGATATCTTCTCTTTTCATAACTGAACTTTATCATCACTGGGAGAAAAACTGAAATGATTTGTTGATTTTCTGTGGAGCTGCAAATGAAGCGAAACAAGTTCAAAAGAAGAAAAACCGACGACACAAACGCTGGTTCTCCTCACTGCCAGCCCCAACATCACACATACGCAGAAAAATATTAATAATATTTGTATATTGCAAATTTTACGATGCTTTTTCAAGTCTGAGGATTTTGAAGGACATTCAGTGATTCACCACTGATGGTCACAGACTGACACGGGGTAAGGAAGCCCACCAGGCCCAAAACCAACAGAGCGGGGTTTGAACCAGCGACCCAGCAGTTACAGGACGAGCCACAGTCAGCAGCAGAGAGTTAGGAACAAACATTTAATTATGAGAATAAATTCACAAAATTACAAGAACAAAGTCATAATAATATAAGAATAAAGCCATAGTAATATGAGAATAATGTTGTAATTTATCAAATTAAAGTTGTAATAATACGAGAATTTGTGAATTTCTTCTTGTAATTAAAAATAACTTTCTTTAAGTTTGACCAAAACAATGTTGCTCTTGTTTTATCTTAATTCTGACTTTTTTTTGGCAACCCTCAGTTTTCTAGTTATCTACAGTAAAATCATCATCATCATCAGCCTAGATTGGCCTTCCTCAGGCTGATCTTCATCATCTTCATGATGATCATCATCATGATGATGATGATGATCATCATCATCATCATCATGATGATGATGATGATCATCATCATCATCATCATCATCCTTTTCAGACTGGTGGTTAGCTGTAGCATCTTTCCTCTCAGCTGTTTGCTGATTTACAGACATTTTCTTAAAAGCGACATAATAAGCTAAAGAAAACCAAATATGTTTTATTGGGGTGTTTTTAAGAGTAGATGTTAGTATAATAGATCTGGGTGGTGGTGAGAAACCTCACAGCTCAGCTCATCTGAGCAGGTTGGACCAAGAAAACTGTTTTATTGCTGAAAGTCCGATGCACTGTGAACAGAGATGAATAGCTTTAACTTCCTGGTGTGAACTGAACGATTGTGAGGATAACTGGGCTCATTTGAATCTCTTCTGGCTGGAAAATGTGGTAAAATGTCGTCAGCGTAGCGACAGATCTGTTGAATGGCCTGGTTTGGTTTTCTTCTGTGTGAATCAGTGATGTGAACGACTTATAAGGCGGTGAAGATTGGAAACGTGGGTTTAAAGGCCCAGTCCTGTTGGCTGGTAAACCTGTAAACGTCACCAGGTGAGGTTTTCACGTTGTTGTCTAAAAGGATTTAAATCGGACGGAACGGCAGGATGGCACCGGGTCGGGCAGGATGGCGCCGGCCGGGTCGGGCAGGATGGCACCGGGTCGGGCAGGATGGCACCGGGTCGGGCAGGATGGCACCGGGTCGGGCAGGACGGCGCCGGCCGGGTCGGGCAGGACGGCGCCGGCCGGGTCGGGCAGGATGGTGCTGGTCTCACTGATTTCTACTCAGATCAAACATCCGAAGGATTGAAGACGATGGAGCTCAGAGTTTTTCCCTTCAGGTTGATTGTTTTTAACGTTTGAGGTTCAGGATCTTCAGGCTGAGAACAAACAGGATGGTTGGTGAATGTAGATCTATGACAGAAACTATGTACATTAAACTGGTTTGTTGTTTGAAACCAGTCAGGACTGAACCATCAGAACCTGCGGACTGGCTGGACCACAGCCTGGTTCTGAACTGTGATCCTCTGTTGAGTTAGCTTCAGAGCTCCCTGTGTGTTGCTTTAGCTCTGAAATTGAAATGTTTCTCGTCTGTGCCTTGACCTCTGCAGTTATTGAAGATGGTGTGAAAGATGTCCTGCAGCAGTCTGTACTGCACTGAATCTGAAGAAGCCTCTGACTGAAGAAATGAATCATTGGTTCATTTAAATCAGCTTCTTTAGATAAAAATGATTTTTGTTTGAATCCTAACGGGATGCTTCATGTAGTTTACATTATTTTTATTTACCTCATTCAGTTTTATTTGTGCTTTATTGTTTTAAACTCTTGCAGTTTTTGCTTTGACCTGCAGGAAACAAGATTAAACAACAAACATAAATATTTTCCTTACATGGTCCTTATAATTAGCTGATATTTACTACAGTCCAAAGAGCTTGTCGTGATTTTGCTAAATTTGTGTCTTATTGTTCTATTATTCTATGACTTTATTAATATAATTGCTATATTGATCTATTCTGCCAAACATTTCCAGGGACTTGATTCTTTCTGAGGATTCCCAGGATCAACTCAGAGCTTTAATGAAAGCTTTAAGCGCCACCTAGTGGATGCTTCTGACTGTTCAGCCTGATTGAAGGATGAGTTTTAGGGGTTGCAGCATGGAGCAGTCGGTAGCCTTGCAGCAAGAAGGTTGTGGGTTTGAATCCCAGCCTGGGGTCTCCCTGCATGTTCTCGCTGTTGGTTCAGGAGTTCGGGTTTCCCCTCCTTCACCTGCGACAGAGAGACGGATGTAATCCTGAGGAAGAAGTGATTGTAACTGAGACCAAGCAGTTTTCTGTCTCTGTGGATCAGGGGTGTCCAAAGTGTGGCCTGGGGGCCAAATGTGGCCCTTGTTTGGCCCCCAACTGCAATTCAAAAATGATACAAATTTGGCCCGTTGATGCAGATGGAAGATTTTAATTTGTATTTTCTTACAATGGAAAATGTAAAGTACAACACAAAGTGTTTGTCTTTTTATAAGCAACCTTTAACAAAAGATAAAACCATGTAGATTTTTACAGAAATTATTTACCAAAATCAGCTTTTAGTCAATCTGTTAAACTTCACTAAATATAGCAAAAGAAAGTGATCCTGTTTTTACTGAAAATAAATTTGTTCAACGGAGCCAAAAAGAAACTGAAAACTAGATGCTTTTCTTTTAATACGGCAAATGTGCAAAATTTACAAAGGTGTATTTTGGCCATTCTATAAAAAACAGAGCAGTAAATTTCCAGAATAAAACTCAGAAATGTTGAAAGTAACCAAAGAAATTTTCTACAATAAACTTGGAAATTCCTGAGTTTCAAATGTTGAAAATTTTTGACTTTTGAAACTTTTTTGACATTTTTTTCTAGAAAATTTCTGAGGCGAATCTCAATTTAGGAGTTTTATGGTGGAAATGAACTTTTCTTATTATTATTATTATTATTTTTATCTACGATGGCCCTAATATCCTGTCATAAAAATCACATTCAGGTTTTGGAACTACAATAAATATCCATTTCGAAAAAAAATCAGTTTTTTTATTTGCCTGATTTAAGTTTGTTTTTTTTATTGACCCACATAACAAAAAGTTTGGACGCCCTGCTTAGATCATCGGTGTTTGTTTTCTGTCTCCTCCTGTCATCCTGAACGTAACCATAACGACGCTAACAGGAACTCGGATGAACCCAAACGTGGGTTCATGGGGTTTATTTGAACTCTGACCTCTGGAGTTCAGCCTGCATGTCTGTAAACTCCTGTGAAAGGATCAGTAAATGCTGCCGTTCAAAGTCTGAGGTTTTCCTCCATTTGTGTGAAATGGAGCCTAGGCGAAAATTCAACCTGGGAGACAAAACACAGCTGATCCACATCACTCAGTCTCCACGCCCCGCCGCAGCCAACCAGGACCGGCGCGTCGTGCCGCTCCAGCCAATCATCGTTCGCCGGCCCCTTCAAGAGGACTAGCTACCTTGGGTCTGCCTGCTCGTCAGCCGCTCTTCGACCCGCCTCCTCCCCATCTCCACCTTTAGCCTGACAGTCACCTTCCTGGTTCCCTCTCCGCTCCTTCATCTCAAGGCTTCGCTCCATCACCAGGATTCGGACCCGGGGGGAAGAGCTTGGCCCGAACCGATCACCTGCCCTTGGTGATCCTCAGCTCACAAGTCTTCTGCCGGGTTCGAGCGCCAAAGAACTTTGTACCATTAAAATCTTCTAACTGCTGCTTTTCTCTGTGAGTATCCAGATTGAATTAATATTTCTGGTCAAACAGAATCAGATGACGAAAACCTGAGAAAACGATGTCATGAGGACAAATCCACCCAAACTAACGGGTCTGTAGCAGCAGCAGGACTGGGGATGTGAAGAATCTCAAGTGTTTCGGCTGTTTTGCAGTTTTCTGGAAGTTTCTTTCAGATTTGTGGTGCATAGAAGCTGAATGCTGCTTCTCCACGTTGGGTTTTTATTTGTGAGAGGAGGCCAAGTTTAGCCGACCTTCAAGGCAAACATGGATGAATGCACAGCTGGTTTATCTTTCTGGTGAATTCTTGCATTTTGTTCCTTTATTTTTCTGTACAGTGCTTTGGTCCACTGTAGTTGTTGCAATGTTCTTTATAAATGAAGCTGCGTTGGGTAGTTGGTTATTATTTGTTGAGATGTATTTGTGAACAAAAATTAAACTATACAGCTGTGAAAACTGAGATTTTTTTGCACTAATACAAAGTAAACTTCCCAATTAAATTTAAAATAGACTATTTTAATCTTTTTATCGATGCAGAAACTATTACATTTAATGACCTTCTCATTCTTAATTAATAAGCAAATGTTAAAATTCTAGCTCTATGCAGCTTTTTAGCTTGGGAAACCTCATGATAAGTTACAGCATTTATTTAATTAGTGCTTGAAAAAGAAAGGAGGAGTTTTGTTTCATGAACTTCCCAGTGGAATATTTCAGAGCAGCAGTTGGCTGCTCTACCAGGAGGGGGCGCTGATGTAACCGAACAGTTCAAACTGTGGAAGAAGAAGCCAGCGGCGCCATTGTTGCGCTGCAGTGCGGCTGTTAGCTGTGAACATGTCCGGCGTGTCTTCAGTCAGAGAGTTCATCAGCGAGCGGCTGGCTGCCGCCGCGGAGGAAATCTTCTCGGTCTTCCAGAGAACCGTCGCCCAGTACGAGGAGGAGCTGGACCGCCAGCGCAGACTGCTGGACGGCGGCTGGAGGCCGGAGGTCCGGCTGGACCGGACGGGTGAGGGGTTCTGGTTCTGGTTCGGTGTTGTGCCGAGAAACGCGCGCATCGCTCTAAACTCGCACATTGATGAGAAAACGGACCGAAGAGGAAACTTTCAAAGATATTCGTAACATTATCATGTTTATTAACCATGTAAGGGTTTTATTTTGCAGATGAATTTAAATAAAAACGGTTTTTACACCTTTATTGTACGGAGGCCCCTAAGGGACATGGGCACATTTTTTCCTTTTGCGTTCCCTCGCAATACTCTACTAATCAGTTATGCGGCATGAATACTGTAAGCCAGGGGGCCAAAGTGGGCCCCTGAGGGCCGGTTGCATCCTGCATGTTTTAGTCTCTCCCTGGTTTAACGCACCTGGATCCAGTGAGGCTCAATAAAAGGCCTGAGAAAAACACTGGCCTGCTGAAAAGGTTGTTGGTAAAACCAGGGGGAACTAAAACATGCAGGATGCCGGGCCTCCAGGACCCACTTTGTGGCCCCCTGCTGTAAGCCTGTCTTACGGTGGCCCCTGTACTTTCTGCTTTAATATAAGGTTATGTGAGGTTTTTCCATGAATGTTAATATCGCTTTGTGAAACATCTTAAGTTTTATATCTTTTTCTTTAGGATAGAAAGGCACCAAAAACCTATGATATAAACAGAAACTTTCCATAAGTAGGAAAGAAATAAAAATACATCCAAACTATTTGCACTATTTCTGAGTTATTATTGCCGGTAATAAATCATCTGACAGTTTGATTGCGTCTCTGTTGTGTTCCTAGTCTGAATGGTTTAAAGCAGGAGGCTGCTGTCCTGCAACTCTTAGATGTTCCTCTGCTGCACCTGAATAGAATAATGAGGTCATTAAGGCTCTGGAGATCTGACCTGCACGAGGAGGAGGGAATGAAGCCATTTCATTCCAGGGTTTTGTACCTGTGGCAGGATGTCGGGCCTCAGGACTGGACTTTGACACCTGTGGTTTAAAGGGCTTTCAGTGCTGATCCATCTCAGCCTTAACAGACATAAACATGCAGTAAATAAATCAACTTTCTATCAGTGTTTTGCACCAAAGAGTCAATAATAATAAACACGTTTTTACTGAGACTCAGTAAGAGCCATATGAATGAAATAAGTAATTATTGATATGACAGGAGCACCTGGGTGGTGGGCGTGTCGATGTGGGCGTGTCGATGCGGGCGTGTCGATGTGGGCGTGTCGATGTGGGCGTGTCGATGTGGGCGTGTCGATGCGGGCGTGTCGATGCGGGCGTGTCGATGTGGGCGTGTCGATGCGGGCGTGTCGATGCGGGCGTGTCGATGCGGGCGTGTCGATGTGGGCGTGACGTCATCAGGTATGAATTGAAGGTCACTGACCTGCTGGCTTTGTGTGTGAGGAAGCAGTGAAAGTTGATCAGTCCTGGCAAAGTTTGGAGCCTGATGATCAAAATGGAATAAATCGATAATTGTGACAGAACAAAGAAATGGTTTGGAGTTGATTGATACAGATGAGATTCCAGAGTTAAACCCAGTGCGGCTCTTTACCATCATTAGTTTGCCGTGTTTTGTAATAATAAAACGTGTTTATTATTATTAAGTCTTTGGTGCAAAAAACTGATCGAAAATCGATTTATTCACTGCATGTTTATGTCTGTTAGGCTGAGATGAAACTGAACATGAAAACCATTCAGACTAGGAACACAACAGACACAATCAAACTGTCAGATGATTTATTACCTGCAATAATAACTCAGAAATAGTCCAAATAGTTTGGATGTATTTTTATTTCTTTCCTACTTAAGGAAAGTTTCTGTTTATATCATAGGTTTTTGGTGCCTTTCTATCCTAAAGAAAAAGATATAAAACTTCAGATGTTTCACAAAGAGATATTTACATTCATGGAAAAACCTCACATAACCTTATATTAAAGCAGGAAGTACCGCGGCCACCATAAGAAAGGCTTACAGTATTTAATTATGCCGTATAATTGATCAGTACAGAATTGCAAGGGAACGCAAAAGAAAAAACATGTCCCCATGTCCCCTAGGGGCCTCCGTATTATTGAGACACGAGTCTGATGAAAATATTCTCCGCTGATGGTTTTCAATTTTTCTTTTAACACCATAAAAGCTTCACGCATGAGAAAACAGAAGCCCGTTATATAGAACATGTGATATCACCTAACAGTGTATTAATATAGGAGGGGATGCATTTTAATTTATGAGCCTGCTAATATCTGCATCCTGTCTGTTGTCTTGTTAATATGAAACTCAGCAGCTCTACATAATTTGAGCTACTGGTATAAGCTACTGGGATGCAGATATTACCAGGCTCAGAAATTAAAATTCATCCCCTCCTATATTAATAGGATAGTTAATACAGAAACCTACAAAAAGAACAATAGAGCAATTAAACAGAGAAAGCTCTTGTATTTTAAAGAGTACAGAAAAAAGTAAGACTTACAATTTTAAGACGTTGTGGACTCACGATGTATGTGACATCATCAGAACTGATAATGATTGGAACCAGATGCCTGGAGTGGAAAAACATTTCTTGACCTGTTTGTTAGAAGTAGAAAAAAATATTCCGCAATATCAGAATCAGCTGATGTTGGCATCAGCTATGAAGTTGTTGTAAGTTTGGACTTAAGGGAGACAAACTACCTGGAAATCTTTCCATCCATGATCTGAACATGTTGATCCCTGCAGGGTGGTGAGGGGGGCTGGTGGTGCCCATCCCAGCCCCATCAGATGAGAGGCCGGGTTCACCCTGGACAGGTCACCAGTCCATCCCAGGCCCTGAAAGCTAACAACGAATAAAATGTATGAAAGAGAAATGGTAGCTTAACAAGAGGAATAAATTCTGTCCAATAATTTTCAAATCATGTTTCTTAAGCACTTAGTGTTGGAAAGACACCAGGTTTTGTTAGAACTGTGGCCAGCTGCTCAGTAAAATAAAGATCCTTCACCATGAAGACGATGTGGAGCTTCATCCTCAGAGCTGCTTGGTGATCT
>CAEFZX010024191.1:0-12661 GCA_903066825.1 Alfaro cultratus
CTACTTAAGTAAAGTACAGATACACGAAAATTGTACTTAAGTACAGTAACGAAGTATTTGTACTTCGTTACTTCACAGCACTGCTTTTCCATGCCTTTTCGTAATGTTTGTAAGTTATTGAAGCAGTAGATTTGAATGTTGTGTTTAATTTAACTTTGTTTGTGTCCGAAGAAATACCTTTATGTTTTACTCAGGAAAACATAAAGAACTCTTATAACTTTATTATAAGAGTCTTTTATAAGAGTAAATAACTCTTATAATAAAGTTGATGTAGACAATAAAATTACTATTTACTCCTGAACCAGAAGGAGTAAATAGTAATTATATATATATATATATATATATATGTGTGTGTGTGTGTGTGTGTGTGTGTGTGTGTGTGTGTGTGTGTGTGTGTGTGTGTGTGTATCCCACACTGCATCCACTCAACTTCAACATCAGAGTGTCCACTTTTGATAGCTTCTGGTCTCTGGGGCCAGCATCTCTGCAGACCCCTCACATTCTGGACACAAACTGTTTAGACTTATACTTTCAAAACAGAGTGCCCAGATCAATACCAGGCATTTGTGCACTAATTTAACCTTGTCTCCTTGTTTTGTAAACACGCATTTACAAAAAAGTTTTTATTTTTATTTATTATATTTATGTTTAAAATGTCATTTGTTGAAATCAAATGTCTTGTTTTTGTGCACCAAGATGGTGATCAAAATGTAGATCAAAACTAAAAATAAATTGAAATAGGATGCAATACAGGGCTGCACAGTGGCGCAGTTGGTAGAACTGTTGCCTTGCAGCAAGAAGGTCCTGGGTTCGATTCCCAGCCTGGGGTCTTTCTGCACGGAGTTTGCATGTTCTCCCTGTGCTTGCATGGGTTCTCTCCGGGTACTGTGGCTTCCTCCCACAGTACAAAAACATGAGTGTTAGGTTAATTGGTCTCTCTAAATTCTCCATAGGTGTGAGTGTGTGTGTCTGTGGTTGTTTGTCTTGTCTGTCTGTGTTGTCCTGTGACAGATTGGCCACTTGTCCAGGGTGACCCTGCCTCTCGCCCGAAACGTTAGCTGGAGATAGACAGATCCTGACTCCACTGGGGACGAGGGTGTACAGAAAATGGATGGATAGGATGCAAAATAATTATTTGTTTTGTTTTATAATACTATACAATTTAGTTACATTTTACATATTTTTGTGAATGTTCTATCTTCATGTCCTTAACTGTAATAGGACTGTAATAGGACATGATAAATGACAAATATAGTAGTTAATTATTTTAATACATAAATATAAATGGAATCAGGATAGGATGCTCACTGAGGAACGTTGATTGTTTTATGCATTAGTTGTGGTCTTTGCCTCCACGACAACATGAAAGAACAACCTGAGTCAACAGGTTGTGGTGGATGTGATCCCAGTAGGTTGTGGTGGATGTGATCCCAGTAGGTTGTGGTGGATGTGATCCCAGTAGGTTGTGGTGGATGTGATCCCAGTAGGCTGTGGCTTTTACTTTGTTCCAGCACCTGCACAAGGTACTGAAGGTTCTTATAATGTCCAGCAGGATTGTTAAGATCAGTGGATGCTTCCAGCATAAAGAACTCTTTTATTATACTCCTTGTTAAGTTCTGTGCTTTGTGTTCTTTTTCACTTTTCTATCCTGGTGTCTTTGATTTACTGACATGTCCGTACTGCTTTCACAGTAGCAGGTAAGGCTTCGTGGACCTGAATGGCTACGTTGTTTTTGTGATAAGAGTGTTAGATCTCAATGCTGCTTTTCATACAATCAGTCCTTGTTCCTTTATCTATAGGCTGTAAAGAACACAACTACTCCCCTTAGCTTTTTCTTCACTCAATTTTCTTTGAAGTCTGTATATGTTGTTGGAATATTATGTGAAAGACTGACACAAAATAGTGGATATTTGTGATGTGGAAGGAAATATAAACATAGCTTTTATTCCCTTTAGAAATATAGATCTCAATATTCTGCAGAGGAAAACCTAACTGTCAATAAAGATGCGGGTCTTTCAGGATGTATTTCTTTTACACATTGAAATTTTTGTCCATTGGGACTGGAATGGAAGAGCAATTTTCAAGATGCTCAAGTGAAATAAGGTCTGAGGTTTAGCTCAACCATTCAGTGAAGATCAGATTTTGTAGTGTAGTGATTATCATGTCTACCTAAAATGAAAAAGGGCTCTGGTTTGAAACTAGACAGAAACATTTCTTATCAATGTTATGTTTGTCACAGTGTTGTAGGTCAAATAGACAGTTTCACATGAGTTGATCTGGTACATGTAAAGTTACTTCGATGGTGTATTTAAAGACCCTCTGGTCTTTAAATACAGGGATCTGAGTTCAAGTCTTTGTAGGACCTTCTGGTGTTGCATCAAAGCAGCGTTTTGCATACTGTACTTGTTCTTGGGTTTAGTTTGTGGACTCTAATTTGAACTCAGGCAGAAGGATAAATAGTTTGTTCATCTACAAGTTTCTGTGGCGTTAATATCTGGCATTGTCTACAGCCCATCACTAAAATTTGCCTTTGACAAAATTTTTTCTAGTTTCTTAGGAACTACCCAAAGAAGATCTGTTTCTGTATTGTAGTGGTTATCTTTGCTTAACATGCAAAATGTCTCTGGTTTGTAACCAGACAGAAAAGGGTTTTTTTTGTTGTTGTTTTTTTGTTTTTTTTCCCCCCAAGTTATGCTTATCACAGGGTGTTGTAGGTCAAACAGAGGGGTTCACATGTGTGATCTGATACATGCAAGAGACTTCTAAGGTGTAATGGTTAGCACTCTGGTCTTTGAATTGAAGTCTTATGGTCAGGGTTAGGGGTTAGGGTAATTATGTTAATGGTAGGGTAAGGGTTAGGGTAGGGGTAGGGTGGTCATTATGTTTAATTATTCTGTCTTGACTAACTGTTTCTAAATCAAAATATCATCATGAACTCTGAGCTCTCGGAGGGAAGTTATGCTTCTTTAAAGATTAGACTTTGCTTTTCTCCAGATCAGCTGTTGTTTTTCTGGTGGGGTTTTATGAAGCTCCCAGGGTGTGACCAGCAGTTAGACAAAACACATCGTCCTAACGTGTGTTTACTGGGGTCTCATGTGTGGCTTGAGTGAGTTCTGGTCTGAAAGCATTAGTCAGACCGGTTTTTTCCGGATGCGGTGACTCAGCAGTTCTCATTGCTGACATTAGACCAGCTGTTCCCATCTCTGTGTGCTCGACCAGATTAATACCCACAGTACCTACTGGATATAACTGGACTTACTTTTGGTACTTTGTTCGGTATCCCAAGTTTCATAAAAGTTTTTGTTCTTTACTATTATTAGAAAATTACCAGTGTAATGGTGTTTAATGTAATTCATTAATTTGAGACATAATCAATTATGAATTTAACAATGGCACTTGACGTAACTGTTGATTCTGTTGCATGACTTTGTGTTTTTGTGCTTTTCATGATGTAAAGCACTTTGAAATGCCTTGCTGTTGAAATGTGCTATACAAATAAAATTTGATTGATTGATTGATTGATTGATTGATTGATTGATAATGGTGTGTAATGTAATTCGAAACAGCTTATAGAACAACATGGGTAGCCTGCAGACTAGGACATGGCTAACAGTAAAACAATACATTCAGCTCATGATAACATACGATAACATGTTATCGTATGTTATCGATAACATACGATAACATGTTATCGTATGTTATCGATGTGAATTGAGTTCACAACTTGTGAACTCAATTCACAAGTTGTCTCAACTTGCGAATTGAGACAACTGGACCATTTTGTCTCAATTCACAAGTTGAGACAACATGCTGAATTTCTGTTCAGTGTAGAATAATCTAAACTAGTTTGGCCCAGTCAAAGTATTTTGGATCTAGAACAAGGGATGGTGAAATTGTAAATAGACAAAAATGTAGTTTTTAGTCACACTGACCCCTCAAAGCATTTTAGACCTCAGCCACATTCACCCAATTGCGCTCACTCAACAGGGGACATACTCATAGACAGATAAGTAGGCAACTTAGGGTTAATGCTCTCTCAACATGTGACAGAGAGAAGCTGGAATCAAACCAACAACCTTCTGATGGTAAGAGAACTCCTCCCCTCACTGAGTCACAGTTAGCCTGTGATGACCCAGTATGGTCCAGATTCTTTATAAAACAGTGGACTTGCCCTGTTGAAGCTTAATTCAGATTTGTCCTGTTGGAAAAGTTTGACCTTTTTTTTTTTTTATCTATTTTTGTATTTTACAGTACTTTTTTTTTTTTTTTTTTTTTTTTTAAAATATTCTTTGTATTGGGTGGTTAATAAACTGCCACAAATATTAACAAATGAGAAAATTTTAAAAAATTAAAAATGAACAGTGCACAAAAGTTGGACTCCATCAAAGTTGCCATTTGTCGTGGATTCTATTCAGAACCTTTATAGACAGAATTTCTAGGTGCAGTCAGGGTGTTGAAGGGATCCGTTTTGGTGGCCTTATGACAGTATATCTGCTCTTTACATATGATGTGGTCCTATTGGCTTCATCAGATCATGATCTGTATCTTTTACATGGGGTCTGTGGTGAGTCTGGATCTCCCTGCTTAGACTCCCTGCAATCTGACACTGGATGGATGGATAAATGGATACCAGTTTTAACCTACTTGTCTTGTAATATCTGGAAATAATTGTGTATTTTGGTAGTACATAAAGAAATAAATCTGAACTGAATCCTTGGTGGCATGGTGAAGAAGTTGGTAGCACGGTTCCCTTTAAGCAAGAACGTTCTGGGTTCAAATCCTGAACTGGGGTCTTTCTAATAGAGATTCCATATTGTCCTAGTGCATGTCTGTGTTCTCTCCAGATACTGAGATATGAGATTGTCTGAAAATCTGTTCAGCGTCCACCCTGCCTTCTACCAAATGAGCATTAGAGAAAGGGACAAGCTGCCATCGAGGGCGTGGCCCTGCATGGAGACGCAGGTTATATACAATCGATGGATGGATGAACGGAATCTTTCAAATAATATTTACCAAGTACTATATTCACTTTAAATTAAATTAGTCTGTTTTCTTTGATCTGTACCATGTTGGCAAAATTTGGACCATGTTTTATGGTGATATTAGACTTGACGTTTATATCAAATTCTTATAATAGCTTAGAACAAGCTAAAAAGAATTCCAATTTGTCCAACAGACGTCACAAATGCAGTGAGAAAAAGCTTCTTGCAGCTTCATACACTTGTCTATTCATTTTAGGGTTCTCTCCTATTTCACAATTGTGTGTGTGTGTTTTTTTTTTTTTAATAGCCATACTACATTGTCAGAAAATATATGCATCATCTTGTAAAAGCATTATGACCTCAATGTTTGTCCAATCCTCTTTTGTAATATTTATTTTATGTTGTTAGAGTGGGAGTGCTGGATGCTGCAGTGCCCTGAAAGATGCTGAATCATGAGAGGTATAGCTTGCAGTAGATCAATGCAGTTTCAGACTGCAGACAGACTACACTGGACATGCTCTATCATCACAGCATAGCACTGCACTTAGTATCAAAAAGGAAAATTAGTTGATTGTATTGGAAGCATATATGCTGCCTCTCAGAGAGAATTTTCCTCTGATTAATTTCCTGCTGACCTGATTCAAAGTGCCACGGTGAGCCTGAACCACACACCAACACATCCTCCCCTAAGAAAGAGATCAATGAATAATTGATTAGGTTCTGCTCAAAGGATATAGACTGCAAGCAAGCAGAAGGAACAGAGATCATTAAGAAAGTCCACCATTTCCGGAGACTCCCACTAACATAACATAAGTAAAGATTTCATAGGAAAGTGCAGTGAGATTATCTGGTAAGTGTTGTAACATTTGTAACATGAAACTTGATATTTTTCCAGTTAATTTTACAATCTGCATCTTCTACTGTGCAGGTGTTTAATTTGAATGCTGAGTCCAAACAGTAGAGTCAGTCAACCAAAGGCTTGGAATCCAAAATGTATGTGTTGGGTTTCCACCCATACTGATTAGTGATTGTCTCTCAAATGTCTTAGTATGGACAGATTTCAGCACACATCCAAAAATAGATAAAGCTAGACGGAAACTAGTTGCTCATTTGTTTAAGTTTTGCCTCATCTTCTCTGCAACAGCTATTACACAGAATTAATAGAAAGGGCCATGATTTACAATGCAAACTGTGTAAATCATGAAAATGAACACCTGGGCCTTTGCTGATAGAACATTGAATCACATTTAATAAGATTTAACATTAACATATAAGAAATAATCACCATAAACATTATGGTCTGAATTTTTACTGTGTTATTGGACACTAGGTGTTATTGGACACTTTTCCACCTAGTGTGGAAAACCCCCTCTAGGTTCAGCCATACTCAACAAGATTAAAAAAGTAGGAATATGTAGGGAGAAACAAGAAATGTTCAAAATCACGCACTGGAAATGTCTGACTGATGTGGCAACAATCATCCAGTCTGTATTCACAAATGTATGAGGAACTGCACCATTCAAAATACTTTGAACAACCTGTGACCCATGTATGTCCAGTAAAACAGCAAAAATGTGTCCCTTTACATCAAGTCAGCAGAATCTTGAGCAATGTGCTTAAGTTCATTCATGGCCAGAAATGAGCTCAGCCCATACATGTGTGGAATAGCTACTTTAAGAGCAGTATGGGACAGAAAAACAAAATGATTTCTTAGTTAAATTGACCACAGCAACAAATGAATTCAATCTTATTCACACATCTTCCACCTTCAAGTTTATTGATTCCCCTTTAGTTCTAACTCAGGGTTGTATCAATGTATTGAAGAGGTCAAACCAGACTTGGTTTGACCTCTTCAAACCAAGAGGTAAACATTTACCTCGTCATTTACCTATGATGATGATGATTTACCTCATCATCATCATAGGTAAATGTTTAATACTGTAAAAACACACAAAAAGATGATCACTAATTATTTTTTGTCCATATAACATCTTAAATAATTGTTGATATATCACAAACATATATTTAAAATTTGGTTATAAAATAAAGATTTTATAATATTGTTTTTGATTTTTGCAGGTGAATCACATGAAAAAAAAAAAAAAGATCCTTTTATTTTGAATCTTTTCGAAGATAGACGGTCCTAATGTGATTTGGTCATTTGAAACACCTAAACAGCCGCCCACACTAACCTCCAGATCACAGTTAAATATCTGCTAAAACAGATATTTTGTTCCAGTCTGGATTAAGGCGGAAGCTGTGCCACTCCCTCTTTGCTCAATTCTGTTACAACAGCTTCCGCTATGACGTTTCTGAACTGGACCTTTGTGCTTTTTGAGCCACGTGGTGCGGGAAAATGAAGTATCAGCTGACTTTTTCTTGAGTAAAACGATAGTTTACCAGGCTACTCTGCCTTCGGTTGCAATATAGACACTTAACTTAAGCTAGTGTGTACCCTGACATGGAAAAGCGCGGTTCTGAAGAACCGGGTAAAATCTGTTCTCCGAGCTGCATTTCCGTTCCGCAGTCACTGGATAAAAGGGGCGGGAATGGAGGGAGAGACCTAACGTCTCCAAAATGAATTTGATTGACAGCTTATCGGCCCAATCGCACATAAGCAGGTTAAACCTCATTGGTAGAAATCTACATCTGTAAAAAGCGCAGACATAAGATAGCCAATGGAAACGTGAGGTGGGAGGCTCTATTGTTGTATAAAGGAGAGAGGCGACACAGTTAGTACGCATTTACAGGCAAACCAAAGCTTATCTTGTTGACGTGGTACACCGACTTATCAGCAAAATGAGGGAAATTGTGCATCTTCAGGCTGGCCAGTGCGGAAACCAAATTGGTGCCAAGGTAAGCGAACCTGTGTTGCTGCAAAATGATTTTTGTTCATCAAATGTTTTCGTTCTTTGTGATAAAAGCCGGCTCTTTGTGCTTCCTGCGCCTCCGTAACCACACCCTGGGAATATCACTGTGGCCTACTTCCTCCACTCGACCATTAACTTGCTCTAAAACATGAATAGTTGTGGGTGAAGCCGTGGAAACATTCATTTTTGTCTGCAGATTTATCCATTTTAAGGATTTTTTTTTTCCTTTTTTTTTTTTTTTTTTTTTTTTCTCCATTTTGTTTTTCAATGTTTAAAACCTTGTTCAATAGGAAATGTATCTTGCGGGTTCAGCTTGAAACGTCATTCTTTATTCCTTAGTCGTTTGAAAATGTCTTGGTTGGGAAAAAAAGGAAGTAGTCAGTAAGATGTAGACAAAAAAAAAGCGCTCATCACATTGTGGTGTGTAATGGCCGATTATGCAACTTCAAGAACATTTAAAGATTAGCTTATATTTTCTTAATAATTTTTTTTATTTATTGAGGTGGCTGAGGCCTACTAGCTGCTGGCTTTGAATGGCGCCCGGCATCTGAGAGGACGGTTAGTGACGTAGCTGGGAGGTTTGAAATTCATAACCTCCTCAACCAATAGGGGCGTGAAGCTGCGCATTGCGGCGGGAAGGGACGTCAACGTTGAAATGGCGCCCTAATCTGTTTTTCTGTTTTACTTTTTTTTCTCCTTTTCTCAAGCTGATTCTGCGTCTTTATATATACATTTAATTTTTTGTGTGTTCTAGTTCTGGGAAGTCATCAGTGACGAACATGGCATTGACCCAACTGGTACTTATCATGGAGACAGTGACCTGCAGTTGGACAGGATCAATGTCTACTACAATGAAGCTTCTGGTAAATATTACTGTTTTCATTTGGTTCGATAGACCAGTGTTAGATTCTAGCCTAATGTTGTGCTGCCACTACTGTAAAGGTGGAAAGTATGTGCCACGTGCCGTGCTTGTGGATCTGGAGCCAGGAACCATGGACTCTGTGAGGTCTGGACCCTTCGGACAGGTCTTCAGGCCAGACAACTTTGTTTTTGGTGCGTTGCTTACAATTTAAATCAAAACTTGTGCTACCTGTGAAAATGTCTTGAGTAAGAATTTTGGCCCTCTATTTGCAGGTCAGAGTGGTGCTGGCAACAACTGGGCCAAAGGCCACTATACAGAAGGTGCTGAGCTGGTGGACTCTGTCCTGGATGTGGTCAGGAAGGAGGCTGAAAGCTGTGACTGCCTGCAGGGATTCCAGCTCACACACTCCCTCGGTGGCGGTACAGGCTCTGGCATGGGTACCCTTCTGATCAGCAAGATCCGTGAAGAGTACCCTGACCGCATCATGAACACCTTCAGTGTAGTTCCTTCCCCTAAAGTGTCCGACACAGTCGTCGAGCCCTACAACGCCACATTATCAGTCCATCAGCTTGTAGAGAACACAGATGAAACCTATTGTATTGACAACGAGGCCCTGTATGACATCTGTTTCCGCACACTCAAACTCACAACCCCCTCATACGGTGACCTCAACCACTTGGTCTCTGCCACCATGAGTGGTGTCACAACCTGCCTGAGGTTCCCTGGACAGCTCAATGCTGACCTGCGCAAGCTGGCTGTGAACATGGTGCCATTCCCACGTCTGCACTTCTTCATGCCAGGTTTTGCTCCCCTTACCAGCAGAGGCAGCCAGCAGTACAGATCACTCACAGTACCTGAGCTCACTCAGCAAATGTTCGACGCCAAGAACATGATGGCTGCCTGCGACCCGCGCCACGGCCGCTACTTGACTGTGGCTGCCATCTTCCGTGGCCGCATGTCCATGAAGGAGGTGGACGAGCAGATGCTCAATGTCCAAAACAAGAACAGCAGCTATTTTGTTGAATGGATCCCAAACAATGTCAAGACTGCAGTCTGTGACATTCCTCCTCGTGGGCTCAAAATGGCTGCCACGTTCATCGGCAACAGCACAGCCATCCAAGAGCTGTTCAAGCGCATCTCTGAGCAGTTCACAGCTATGTTCAGGCGCAAAGCTTTCCTCCACTGGTACACCGGTGAGGGTATGGATGAGATGGAGTTCACTGAGGCAGAGAGCAACATGAATGACCTGGTGTCTGAGTATCAGCAGTACCAGGATGCTACTGCCGAGGAGGAGGGAGAGTTTGAGGAAGAGGGTGAAGAGGATTTGGCCTAAATTCTTCTGTCAATGTTGTTCCTGTTTGTCCTGTTAACTTGTGACCTCTTGCAATTTTCTGTGTTCTAAATAAATGAGTTCCCAACACAAATGTGTTTGGTTTTTTGGGGGGGTGTTATGTTCTGCACTTATTAGTTGGAGATATGAGTTCAGTCTGAATTTTTTATTTATTTTTTTTTTCCAGCTATAATGCATTCAGGATTGAGACAAATTATAAAAAGGGGTTTGGTGGGGAAACTAAACCAGAGTTAAATGAAGGTTTGTTCCAGTTCAGACGTCAGGGTCCCCTGCAGCCTTAAAACTTATCACAGGAATAGAAAACATGCAAGTATTCTATGGGGACGGAGTTCTACAAGCATATGGACCATTATTTACAGCTTTACTGAAGTGGATTTTTTTTCCCCTTTAAAACTGAAAGGTACATTTGTGAAAACTTGCCAGTTTTTTGATAAATGTGCAAATTTTTTGGTCAACAATTTAGAATTTACAACTTAAGTTGCCTTTCTTCTAAGCCTGTTGAAATGTAAAATAAGTCCACTAGGTGGCAGTGTTATGCTTTGGTCAGAAGTAATCTGCTCAAAGGCCTGATGTAGTCTCCTCCCATTGCAGTGGAAAACCATTGACATCACTAGTCGTGGACTGTTCCCTGTAGGTAACTTCAGGGAATGACTGCTAATTGGGATGAAGCTTAGTGTTTCCTCACAGGTTGGAGGGTTACGTTCTGCCATGTGCAGGTTATAGGATCCAACTGAGACCAGCTTTACACTTCAAGAAAATGAAAGTGACGAGGCTCAGTCTTTTGAAATGGCAGCCAGCAAGACAACCTTACTGGCAGGAAGATCTTATGCAATATTGTTACTGAAACAAATTCCTTGTTTTACAATAACTATGTGGTCTTACCCAATATCCCTGCTTGACTGCATGTGAGAAACTTCTGTAGCTTTTGCTTAAACCTTATTTGAATTTTCATTCACTGCAAGATCAAAGAAAGTGGGAAGATTTTAAGATTGAAGGGTTTCTACAAGCAATCCTACTCAACTTTGTATTTGCTGGTTGCATTTAAAATGTCACCTCACTAAAAACATCTAAATAACCCTCCTACCTGTTAGTTTATACTTGAATATCCTGCTTAGCATGAGATTACACAACATTCAACCTGCAGAAAAGCATACAACAGTCTCTTTTGACAGAAACTCATTGATACTTGAATGGTTTTTAGTGGCTTGGAATGAAATGTGACTGAATTGAAACGATTAATTGTTTTTTTACAAAACGCCATGAGACATTTGTTCTGAACTGATTCTACATAAATATACCAAATTAAATTGTATTAATAGAATTATTGTGGCTATTAACATTTACACCTATATATTTTTTTTACAACTACAAACTTGTTCTATTAGGCATTTTATTTGACAGACAAAAATAAAAGTGTATGCATTGATGCAAAATGAAAAGAAAATGATAGCTTTCAATACCTTACAAATTAAAATCTGAAAAGAGATTCTGAATTTGTATTCAGCTTCCATCCTGCAGGTCTTTTGCACAGACTTTCACGTCTACAAAGAATAAGATTTGTAGATGTGCTGGTAAGGTCAAGTTCAGTCAGACTGTGGAGAGCAGCTGTGAACATCAGTTTTCACATTCTCCCACAGGTTCTCAACAGTCCATGGTAGCACCTTAGAGCTACTAGTTACTCATCCTATTCATGAGTAGCTAGAATTACCCATGAATTGGATTTTAATCTTTGTTTCACTTTCTCCATCTGATCTTTAGAAAGAAGACATTATGGCTCAAAACTGGCGAAAAAATAAATATATTTTTTCTGATCTTCTTCATACACCCTCACACAAGAAACGTTTTCACCGCAGGGGGGCGATACAGAGGCGTGTTTCAAAACAACTACGAAAACTTATCTTTTTTATCTCGTGTATTTTTACACCTGTCTTCTTGTGGCTTGACTTTGAAACATCTTGTTTGTTCAACAGTAAATGAAAGCATGGAGAGATGTTCTAAATGGGGTTCAATAAAAGACATTTCTGAAGACTTTCTGTGAAATCTCTTTTCCTGTAAAAACTACAATGTTAAGTCTTTACAGCTTTTATTGACAGGCCCTCTGTAAAATCAGAAGAAGAAAACACATCATGAAGTTGGCAGCTCAGAGTTTTCTGACCATCTGTGTAACATTTATTGTAAATGTGCCTGGGCAGGAATCCTGGAATAGCCGCTGTAGTGTCACAGTGAATGTGTGAAAGGAGTTGAGGAAGTGACCTGGCATTATGTATGCTCATGTGCTGACATAAACAGACAACACTTCCTGTCTCCTGCAGAGAGGTTCTTGTGGGTCTACATTGCATTGGAGAGTAATGAGTACATCTTGTTAGGCCCGAGCAGCAAAGCGCTGCGAAGGCCTATTGTATCTGTACTGTTTATTATTAGGCCCGAGCAGCAAAGCGCTGCGAAGGCCTATTGTTTTTGTGTTGTTTATTAGGCCCGAGCAGCAAAGCGCTGCGAAGGCCTATTGTATCTGTACTGTTTTATTAGGCCCGAGCAGCAAAGCGCTGCGAAGGCCTATTGTTTTTGTGTTGTTTATTAGGCCCGAGCAGCAAAGCGC
>CAEFZX010024192.1:0-14622 GCA_903066825.1 Alfaro cultratus
GCTTATTTTTCAGTTTTACAAAAAATTTAAGTTCAGACGCCTCAACGTTTGGAGTTCTTTGTTTGCTATCTGTCTAATGCAGTTCAGCACATCTGTGTAAGGACAGAATACAAATTACTAACGTTTTTTGAGGGGGCGAGGGGGGTTGTATTGTTGTAACCATTAAACAATCTCCCCTTCAGTTCAACCTTAAAAGTGGAAACACATTGTTGACGTTACCATTATAAAATAACTTACAATTAAGTTTTGGCAAAGATCAATGTCATTTTCACAGGTGATGGAGCGTTGTTGTTAGCAGCTGCTGAAAGTAACTAAAAAGTTACTTTTAATGTAACTTAGTTACTTTCCAAATAAAATAGTCAGTAATCTAACTGAGTTACTTTTTCAAGGAGTAATCAGTAATCTGATTAAAATTACTTTTCCAAAGTAACTATGCCATCACTGATCATTTGTGATTTTGTCTGTTTTTTTTCTTATCTAATAGAAACACCACAATTGTGAAATTGTGTTTTTTCCACATTAGCAGAATACTGACAAAGTTTTGAGCACGTTTGTAATGGAAACACAGCCAGTGTTAGGTTAAAATAAAATAACTTCTGTCCTTAAAAATAAACCCAGTATTTGTGAAAAGCTTAACATTCTAAACTGTGTTGCTAAAGGCTGAAGGTGGAGACGTTTCCATGGTACTTTACTGCAAAATACTTTTACTAAGGGAAATGAATACAGTTTGTATGGCTTCCATCTAATGACGATTGACACGATTGATCACTTGGCCGACCTGTTTCCAGCACCTCGACTCCAGATGCTCTCCACATGAGACTTTCTCTTTAAGAAGTTTGCAGTTCATCAGAGTGAACAGCAAATTCTCCTTTTCCATGCTCACGTTTAGTGTTACCCTCCAGAAACAGGCAAATTTGCCAGAACAGTTCAAGCTGCATGCCAATGCCCTGAAGTACTGGGGCAGTGTGGAAACAGTCATCAATTTTACAGATGACATTTCCAACAGCTTTGCCACCTTACAGGAGAAAACCTGTAAGCCTTGCCAAAGATTTGAGGAGTGTGTTCGTTGGTTAAATGTGAAGATTGAATAAAAGCATTGAGGAATATGGCACACCCCTAGAGTGCCGCGAGCATTTTCTGCCTTGATTCCATGTCCAGTCAATGAAAAGTGGCTCCAAACTACTGGGAAATTTATCGTTTTATTAAAGCGTCTTGGATGCATTTGATCAGACTTGTGTGTGTGTGTGTGTGTGTGTGTGTGTGTGCGTGTGTGTGTACTTGCATAGCTACCATATTTAGGACCATTTATGGCATATTTACTAACCTTCTGAAAACCGACTGGCCTTATGGGGACCAAAGCCTGCTACTAATCCAGTGGTCCCCCTTGTGTAGGGTCAAAGGTTAGATTTAGAGCAGTCTTTCTCAAACCACAGGCGCCCCCTATGGATCTGCAATGCATGTAAATGACAGCGTATTTGCTGTGACATGAACTCAAAGTGTGACCACTACAGTTAGCTTACAAAAGAATTGTGTTTAAAAATAATAATGGATAAGTGGTTTTAGACCAGGTCACTCAAAAGAAAAGCTGAAGATAACGATGGAAAGAAAACGATGCCAGGACTATTTAAATGATGGGAGGAATTCATGTCTGCATGAGTATTTTTCAGTTTCTCAGGGTGAGTAGCAGAACTTTTGTTTTTAGAACATCATTAAGATACATAATATGCCACTGGCACACGGATCCAGACCTGTGTGCCACTACCCTTGTGTCATATCACACAAGCCCTGTATTTATTTACCTAAATACACCTAAAATAAAAATAAAAAAAAGTTACATCAGGCTTTCTTCAGGCTGAAAGAAAATTTCATATTTTTGCCAAAGCAAAAACAAAAACTTTTGCTTTGGCAAAAATGTGTTTGACATCATTGGTAATCCTAGAATCCACACGTTCTGAATTTCTCAATAATTCAATAAAGCTCAAGTAGTACATGCTCGTGGTTTTGACGTGGCCAGTCACATTTATAAATCAGTACCACCCTTTTCATTAGAATGAACAAAGAAGACAATATAAAAGACAGTATAAAATAAATTTTAAAAAAATAATGTTCATTTTAAAAATAATATTTTTAAACTTAAATATTTGTAAAATTAAGCCATTCCACAATTTTTAATAATTGAATGTGTAAAGGTAGGATGATTTAAATATATAAAATAAATATTCATATTAGGGAAACCTTTAATAATATTATTTTTTCACAATGTCTAATAATCATGAAATGTTTATGGTAACATTGCTGAATATCTTTGAATAATAAGTGAGCAAAGACACTAATATTTTCATTTCAGGTTGTATTAAGATGTTGTGTTATTGCAGGGGTAATTTCAAGTTAGGTGGTCTGTGAGTATTTGTTAAGTGATCCTCAGCCTGAAAAGGTTTGGGAGACACTGATGGAAAAGGAAGGCTGGTTTTGGTTTTGCTTACAGTTAGTAATATACTAGTAATGGTTTAGGGTTATACTGCAACAGCACAAATATGCAATTCAGTATTGCATATTTCAGTATTTATTCACAATAAATTTTGAATATGTTACCTTTCCAGATTATATCTGTTCAAAGTCTGTGCTATTTTAAATCTCTTCTTATAACTTATATTTATTCATTGGAAATTGATTGAGTGATTGATTACTGTAACTTTTCATAATTTTATTCTACTGTGATTTTTGAGTTTTTATGTGTCTTTGTAGAGCACTTTGGTGCCTGTTTTTAAAAGTGCTATATAAATAAACTTGACATTGACATAGGGTTATGGGTGTGTTAGGACTATGGTGTGAATTAGGTTTAGGATGAGGCATGTACTAGTAATAGAGAGGTTTATGGTTAAGATCAGGGTTAGGCTATAGAAATGGATGGAAGTCAAGGCCTCTTAAAGATAGACAACGTGTGTGTGCGTGCATGTGTGGGTGCCAAAAACAGACGCAGCCAGGAATCGGCTTGCTTCACCTCTGAAGAGTCAACTGTGAAAGCTACTGTATGTTTTTCCTGTATCTTTCAAAGGCCACAAGGGAAAGAATAGAAATGAAAAAAGTTTTGGAAAATTTTTAATCCCCAGAAGAGCAATGAGCTGAATATCTGACAAGTCATATTACTGAAATACCTGCTTTGTTTGAATTTTGCTTAGATTTTGATATAAAACTCAAACTGTACTGTTGTAAATAAATAAATACCTTTGTGAGATTTTTTTGCCATTTCTGTTAACCTCTGTAGACATCAGGCTAAAGGACATCATGTAGGCCATGCTCAAAAAGTGCCAGCAGCAGATTTACCTCCAGCTAAGGAAAAGTCACCTGGATGTGACACATCCCCTCCTCCGTACCTTTCTCATCTGTCATCCAGAAATCCTGCTGACCTTCTGTTCTCCAGTCTGCAGCCGTGTGACTCTCAGGAGGTCAACGGAGCCAAACTGTCCAGGCTGATCAAACCGCTGCCCAGTCTTCACAGAAAACTCATTCACACTCTGTATTACAATGGAAATAATAGAGGAATGTTTGTTAAAGTGCTTTATTTAAGAGAGATGTGATTGCACTTTTATTTAATATCTAGAAAAATAAGAAGTCAAGTAAAATTGGACATAAAATCTAGGGATTAGATTAGGAGAAATTATGACTGGATGAAATGTTCATAAAACTTTATTATTTACATTGTGATTATCAAATCAATGATGTACAGAAAGTTCAATTTTATGTCAGACCATAAGTCTAAATATAACTTATGTTCAAGGACGAAAGGCACAAAGAAAGAGAGGCTTTTGTTGAGGACAGGAAATTAAAAAGAAATGAAATAGGGCAATGAGAGCATAGGAGAATAATAAAAATCTAGTTTGTTTATGGTTTTGTACCACAGAGTCATTCTGCCCTCAAGAGGCGTCAGATGTTACTGCAGCTGTTTCACAGGGTACAAGAGGCGCCACTGTGTGCTTATTGAGCAGACAAACCTAAGCTGACAGCTACAGGTTGTTAATGCCACAGAAGATGAGAGATATGGGATTTTACTAATTAACAGCAAAGATTTTATAAAAACCTCCTTAGGAAATACTGCAGCTTCCTAATGTACACAGAGCATGGGGCTCGAGTCACCAAACTGTGGCTTAGTCTGTTTGCGCCACAAACATTTAATGTGGTTGCATTAAAGATCAGGAGAAAAACAATAACAATAGTGGATCAGGGAGGAATTTTATGTTCGCACCAGTTAATATAAATGAGCTAATTATTCTAATAATGCTGCTGATCGGTTGATATATCTGTACCCCCATGGTCTTATATCTTTAATAATAACAATAATAATGATAACAACAATAATAATAAATGTTTGTGGGTATAAAATAAATAAAAAAAAAATAATGTTCATTTTAAAAATAATATTTTTAAACTTAAATATTTGTAAAATGAGGCCATTCCACAATTTTTAATAATTGAATGTGTAAAGGTAGGATGATTTAAATATATAAAATAAATATTCATATTAGGGAAACCTTTAATAATATTATTTTTTCACAATGTCTAATAATCATGAAATGTTTATGGTAACATTGCTGAATATCTTTGAATAATAATTATCCTGAAAACACAAATTTTAATAGATCATTTACAAATATAATTTATAAAGGAATTGCAGTAAATTTGTTAGTGAAATTAAACAAACTTATAATTAAAGCTAGAAGAAATTCAAAAATATGTTAAAGGCCTTCAAATAAAGTAATAATACTAATACTTTTACTGTAAATAATGGAGGTTAATTTTATTACATTTTTTTCATGTATTTAATGAGACATGCATGGTTTTAAGAACAGTGAAAAACCTGGTGACAAGGATCTGACTCTCACACAAAACAAGTTAAAACTACTACATAAAAATACATTTAAACATCAATGCACTCTTTATGTTTAGCTATTAAATATGTGAATGCTTTCCTCTGGATAGATTTGATCAGCAGTAACACACACACTACCAAGATGCACACAAACACTCAGACACTCACACTCAGAACTTCACACACACCCCTGCTGTTCTCTGATCCAAAAGGTAAACTTTGATTTGAAAATGCTACTGACAAAATAACACGTCACATCAAAACACTCTAAAGAAAGTCTATTTGTGTGATTTTCTTTCTTTCTTTTTTTTTTTTACCCATTCCTTCTCCTCTGTTCCAGATCGATTTGTTTCTTTGAAGACGGATTGTGAGAAGAAAACAGAACAGCTCAATCCATCATTCTGTCTGCCTGAGGCCCTGCGCCATGAACAATATATTACTGGTGGTATCTGAAAGCACCCGCGGGACACCGGCGCAGTTCAAAGCCACAAACAAACAGAATGGAACCACGCGACTTATTCCAGATCATTCGCTCCACTTCTTCAGCGTCACGCCAATTAGGATCAGAGAGAGGCAGCGTTTTCAACGCCTTTATCTGACAATCTAGACTCAAAACAAGACGAGACATTTGCCAGCATCCATGAACTGCTCCCGGACACATCTCTGCTGCTTCACGAGAGGAGCTGCCGAAGAAGGCCGGAAAAGAACAGCGGGGGTTTGTTGCTTCTATGAACTCAGACTCCAGTGTGAAGACAGGGATGTTTAATGCTTTTAATTGGGTTCCATGCTTTCGAAACTTGAATAATAATAATAATAATAATAATAATAATAATAAATGTTTGAAGTTTTGTTTTGCCTAGTTTCAGTTCTTCCGTGGCCTTAAGAGATGGAGCTTTTTACCCTGTGCATCTCACTGACAACCTGTTCACTTTTACCAGGGTTTTTGTGTGTCTGTGGTTTCTGGAACTGACAGTCTGACAGGACACTCCCACCCCGCACCTCCGCTGTCCATTCATGACATCTGCCGCACTCCTCCAGAGCATCATGCTAAGACTATGAACGTTATTAGTTTGCTTTAGTTGAAGTACTTCAAATCACATGAAAAAAGCCTGATGGTCAAAAAACAATAAATTCTAATTCAGGACCTTTTTTTCTATAGCCCATTAGGAAATATGATCTGAGTGACAAGGCTTTCAGCAGCAGATGTCACTAGTGAGTAATGAATGACGCACTGAGTAATGAACCTTTGGGCAAAGCAAAGGTCAGGAAAGCTCCATTGCTTCCACTCACTCCTCGTCTCATCATCTGTGCTGGGTTGTCTGTCTGTCTGTCCACATCCCAGGACTCGATGTCTAGCGCGTTAGTTCTCTCTCCTCGTCCCGGAGAGCATCTCTCTCAGTCGCCCACCAAGTCAGTTCTACTGCTTCCTTCTAACTGAGCTTCTTTAATCTGGCATCAATTAGTTTTTGCAGACACCTGTATGAGCAGCCAATCACTGTGCTCCGCCTCCTTACTAGACGACCAGACTCCACTTCAGTGTCTTTGAAGAGCTAAAGGGGGAAAAAACTACACAATATAAATAAGCAAAATATAACCAAAATCAACAATCACATTTTCCACTGTGAAATGTACATTACATTATACATGTACCTTTGTAAAATACATTTTCTGTTGGTGTTTCCAATATGGTTTGTTTTTAGGTGAAGCTACCCTACAAATACATTTTTTTTCTCAGAGGCATTTGAAACAAGAGTATCTGTCCTTCTGGATCACAACACCAGTAATTCAGATGAAAGTGCACAAGAGCTTCATCACTTTACAGCATCACTGTCTTTCCACAGTATATTACCTTTAAATGAAGTCGATTTAGAGCAGGTAAACACCACAGTAGCACTCTCAAGCTGTAGGTACAGATGAAAACAAAGAACAATCCGGATGAAGGCCGACCCACTGCCTCATTAACCAGCATCTATCCTGCCCTATTAGCTGTAATGGAAAAGGTCCCTCAAGGTGGTAGTCCTGTTATTCCCTGGTTGCAGTGAAGAAAAGGCAACTATTTTCATTGCTGCTTCCATGACGGCTTCCCGCTCTGGTTAGCTGCCACGGATGGGGGCTGTTAGCCACCATTAGAGTTGTTTAATGGAAACCGGGGTTATCAGCAATAGTCAGAGCCTGAAAGCACTCAAACTTGTCATTTTCCCAAACAAGCAAAAAGGAAAAAAGAGAAGATGTCTGCTTTGCTGTCACCAAGATAAAAACATAGAACCAGCTGCTTTCAAGGTGCTGCACAGATAAATCTACTACTTGTTCCTGTTAAAAACCACCCACGATGTGTTTACCTTTAACTAACAGCAGTCCCCACTTTCCAGAGGCAGTTACAGTTTGTAGCTCTTGTTTGTTTCAAAAAAGCATTTCATTGGCAAAGTGATGTGGCTGACAAGGTTGGACCATCAGGGAAAGAGGGAAGAGAGGGTCTTAAGAACACAAGTACAAAAATAGCGAACACAGTCAGTGGTAATGGCGTCCAAATGGCTGCTTTCCCAAAAAGACCAGGTCCCCTTCAATGACTACCTTCCTACGGCTTTTTCACTAACACCATTGAAAACGAAACAGTACAACTTAGGGAAGCACATGACACGTTATTTAGTAGTCTTGTGTAGTATGTGTATTTCAAAGTTTTTCATGTTCAGTGATTTTTCTCTTTCTTTTGTTAAAGGGCCAGTGTTATGTATTTTCCTAGCTCATAATGCCATTTTATAGCACAATGAAGTAACTATGTACTTTTTTATAACATTTGTTAACTTCAATTGTTATAAAAAGAATTGCTGTATATATCAAATGTGATTTAAAAGAAATTTGATTTGTATAGTAACGCCTTGAAATTGGACCTCTGTCTCTTTAAGAAACTCCTGCTCTTTCTGAAACTCCACCTTCAGAAAGTCATCACAACATCGCTCCTTAACAGCAACACTGGTAAAAACATCTAACAACGTTTTGCTGTCACATTTAACAACATTTTTACCAGTGTTGCCTGCAAATGTAGCTTCTATAATGAGCTCAGCAGGTGTTTGCTAATTGCTGCTGGCTAGTCTGAAGGAGCTGAGTGGGGGAGTCACAGGGAAGGGATCCTCTGTGAAGCTGAACTCTGAAGGCTTTGAAACGCAGAACATTTCCAAAAGTTTAAAATTTACTACTTTTGAAACTCTGAAATCTCCTAGTTTTTTTGGCAGAAATTTACTCCTTTATTTCTTTCTTTTCTACAATCACTCTTATACTCGGTCATAGGGATTGAATGAAACTCAAAGGAGAGTTGAACAAAACATTAATTAGCAACATCAAATAGCATGAGTAGAGGCAAAATATAGTTTTTCTCAAATTTTCCAGAGAGCAGGGGAAGCCAGTTCCACCAGAGTTTACAACTACATGTAGCAAAGCTGCTTACACTGATAAGGTCAAACTTAGTATTTAGATTTGTATTAGTAATGCACACCTCCATTACACTATTCTTCTGCTACTTTCTCCTTTTTCGTCTAAAAAAGGATTTTTTTTTATCTGCTTCACCATTTGCTGCTTAGATGGTGCAAGTAAGAACTGGAGAGCTTCAACTGCGCCTCAAACCAAAGCACAAATGTTTGACTTATGGACTGTATGATAACTGGATATACTATTGGCTTTTTGTTCTCTTTATTTCACTATTTTGGGGATTATTTGACCTAGATCTGAGTGTCATTTATGTTCTGTCTGGCACACAGTTTCATTTTCTTCATATATATATATTTTTTATTCTCACAATTATTACAGTTTCTTTGACTTATAGTAGCTTTTGAAAAGTAGTTTATATTCCTCATTTCACTGCAAAGAAAATCAAGTTTTATTACTTCTAGCTTCCAAAGTCATTTATTCTGGAAAAGTGTGAGGAAAAAGAAAATGCTTCCACCGGCAGAAAAATCCTTTCCCTTGATAATCTATCAACCAAAACCTAAGGCACTGATTTATTTCTCAAAGGGTTCGGCACTTTATTACTGAGGTTTTGCATCACAGAGTAATAAATGGGCCACTTGCTTATTATTAGGTCTCAAATTAAAAGAAATGCAAACTCTAACACACAGTCCTCCTGTTTATTCACAAAAACTTCTGCCAAAATGCACAAGCAGCATATTAAAAATTCTAAGAATGTCCTTCCCTCTTACACAGAAAATAAGAAAGGCAATAAAAAAGTGCTGGTCTAATCCACTTAAAGCAACCAATCAGGTGGAAGTGTGAGCACTTGTTCAGAACACAGCTTATTTTCTTGAAGAGAACAATTTGCAATTTAAGGTAATCTTTAAGCTTTTTAAAAAATTAATTAAAGGAACTTCTTCATACTTTAACCACTGCAACATTTTAAACACATTCTAACAATTAAAAGAATTGTTATGTTTTGTTGTGTCCAAAAAGTATTATTCTGCTTTGGAAAAGATCTTCATATCATGACAGTATGTTATAAGAGAGATAATCTGTGAAAACATTGATCTTCTCCAACTCCTCCTCCCTGAGCTTCTGCTGCTGCATGAAGAAATGCACCACAGGTTGTTTGTGTCATACTGTACTGTCACAACATAGTCACAGTTTTAACAGATATGCATTTGGGGGTTTTTTGTGGCTTTTTTATAAAAGTTACTGCAGCTTTAAGAATGTGCTTAAATGTAGACATGATTAAACTTTCAGTAGTTAGATTTCTCACGGTTTTCCCTTTGATAAGAATTGAGCCCAACAATAGATGTCTCTATGGTGGTCCCATTTCCCTGAGGGGTTTCAAAGGTAACAACAGGTTTAATCAAATGTCAATCATTCGGTTTTTTCCTGTCTCCTTTTCACTGCCTCCCTTTTGAAGCCGATTTCCCCCCTAAATTAGATTTAAATTGTGTTTGGTAAACAACACTAGACCTCTTAATGATTAGCACACACAACGTGTTTATTTATCCCACGAAAATCTATACAAATGAACTTTAACTGACTACTTCATTTCAGCTCAGCAGTTATAATCAGGATCTTTGAAAGGCGGCACTTTGTTCAGAGCTAATTACTCAGTGGATGAGATCATTCTGCATTCTCACTCCAAACTGTTCCTTCGTCACTGTTTTGATAACTTGAAACAACGTATTCTGCCGAGTTGGCTCATGCAAACACCATGTCCTCACCACCCACACATAAACCATAACACACACACACACACGCGCGCATGCACACACATAGCATGTCTTTCTATCTTCACAGGGACTTTGCATTGACTTGCATTCATTTTTTATTCATTTCTATGGCCTAACCCTGACCTTCACTTCAAGCCTCATTTAAACTCCATTCACATCTTGGTCCTGAACCCAACCTCTAATACTAAAACAGCATTTTTGCTTGTGAGGACCAAAGCCTCACTGATGTCCTCTATCAGAAACTGGTCGGAGTCCAGTTTCTGATGGACTCTGACCCTAAAGAGCAGGATGACCAGACAAACTGGGACCTCAATGTACAACCAAATCTGTTCTGATACCTTCCAACCATTGGAAGGAATCGGAACAGATCTGGTTGTAGTCCAACTCTCCTCTAAAGACATAAGATGAGAATAATCACAAAAGTACTGAATTTGCAAAGGTCAAAAAAAGATTCCTTGAGAACCTGGATGATTTGCTAAATGACAAACTGGGAAGCTCAGCTATTTTTGAGAGAGTAAGAGTCTAGTCATTGCACATCGGCATTGAAAGGAGACAGTTTGATAATTTGAGGATGCCTTCCTGATGTATCTCAAGGGAACTGTTTTAGATCTGTTCTTCTAGAAAGAAACATCTGAACAGATAAAAGACTTTCTTGACACAGTATACCCTGCAGACAACTTTGAATTACCAGGTTATACGCTTGGAGATAACTGGGGAGAGGGATTTTTACTCAGACTGCTGTCCCTTTGACCCAGCCTCCCATAAGCTGTACAAAAGTGGATGGGTGATAATTCAAAGAAGTGTAGATAGAAAAAAAATAAACTAATCTTCTTTGGTATTTAGTTCTGCTGAGAGAAATAACAGACAGTAGTCAGAGAGAGACTGGATGAGTGTCAAGATCCTCGATTGCTCTTTTCTCCGTCCTTAGTGAAAAAGCCGAAATGACTGTGAGAAGCCCTTTTTTTAATACTGGCATTGAAAGAAAAGCAGAGAACAAAGCTGTCATCAGAGTAATATGAGCACAAATTGAAGAAGCTCCGAAAGGAAAGAAAAGAAGTCCTTGACATTGCCATCAAATTGGACTGGAGAAAAGACTTGCTGCTGGCAGAAAGAGTCTAAGTGGCAGGTTTTAGTTTCTGTGTCAGACATACTGCTGGTGTCTTTATGCATATGTTACCTTCAGATAACCGCTGAAAAGCCCTGGTCTGTAATTATAGTCTGCTGGCCCGTTTTAAAGGCAGGAATGTCAGTAGCACTTGACAGCAGATTGCCAGAGCAGTTTCTCCCAGACCCAGCGTGTGGGCTGGATCTCTGCTTCAATGTCGTCTTGTGGTGGGTGTGTTTGTTTAGTTGTTATGTCACATCTAATTTTGGGTGTGTGTGGTGGGCTGGGTTTGCTAAAGGCAGTGTGTGATGAACCCACCTATTTGGCCTTTAAGATTCAGCTTTGAAATCTTGCTTCTTTTATGGTGATAAAATCATTATTCCTAGGATGTTCTCAACTGATCTTCTCTTTATTTTTTTCCCACTATTCATGTGAACAACTTTTTTATTTCTTTTCAGTTGTCCTCCTCAGCAAAAATAGACTAATTTCACAAACTACTGCTGGCAGTTGTTGCCAGGATTGAGGTTTAAGGGCCATTACTTTTTCACTTAGGATCAGGTAGGTTTGGAAAGCTTTTTTTTCCCCCTCCACAAACGGAGTCATTATTTGAAACCTGCTTTTTGCATTTGCTCAGTATATTTTATGAATGACAAAAAGGCAAAAACAGAAATCTGAAAGGCAGCAATACTTTTTTACAACACTAGATGTACTTTCTTTCACTGAACGTTCACATCCACTACTTTCTGCAGAGCAATACCACGACAGTTTGGCAGTTCAATTTTCTTTTGCAGCAAAGTGGCGACAGCCCACCACCTACACACACCGGGCTGTGCTGCTCTCCGAGAGACACGACTGATCATAGGGCTTTGTGCTTCCTGAGGGGAACCAGCTTGTTTGAACTGAGGAGATATTTTCACACAGTAAGAGATTCTATGAATTTATGAAGAAAAAAATAAACTTCATGGAACAACACTGCAAAGGTTAGTGCTACAACGACAGTGAACAAAGAACAAAGATAAATCGACTTCAGAAATGTTAAAATCATTCCTAAAAATATATTTAAGGGTTACAAAAACAAAAGGTCGCAAATGATCACTGTGGGTACTTGATGCATAAAGATGCAAAAGTTTTACCAGTTCTTTAATGAATATCAGAACTAAACCAATTGAAACCAACAATATTTTTTTTGTATTTTACTGTCTAGATAATGAAGGGATGATGATATATCTAGCTCACAAGATGAGATGAAACTGAAACACAATATTAGGCTTATGAGACAAGACATTTGTTTACAGGGGTCTTATTTAGCCCTGATAGACAGTTTTATCTATCTATTGGTAAGATAAATAGTTTTGAACAACAAAACAATTTGTTTAACCAAATGAAACACATGGCTAGTATACATAGTTTGGCAATGGCAGTGGTGGAAGTGAATGAAGCCTCTCAGTTCACGTTCCAAATAGTGAGCAATTAAAGTCGGACGAACAGGAATGTTTGCTCTTTTTAACAGCCATCTTCTTAGACTTGGTACTACTCTCTTCACAGTCGGGGACAGTTGTTTTTCCAGAATGCTTCACAGCGTAGTCTCCTTCACAATTGAGCTGACACATTACGCACATCACACCAAACGTTAGCTAGCAATTTGGTAAAATCAGATAACATTGTTTCTTAACAGCTGAGCATCCAGACCATTTGGTTAAAGAATTGAACAAGGAGCTGTTTTTTTTTTTGTTGCTGTTTTTTTTTAACCAAAAGACACAACAAACTTGGCTAGAACTAAACTAGACATTAACCAGCTAGGGTGACAGTTAACAATTGAAACTTTTGAGAATCAAAATAATCTGAAGGAAATTTCAGTTCCATGTTTTAACATCTAAGAAGCATCACAAAAACATCTTAATGTGTACTGTGAAGAAGAAGCTTGCTTAAGCATAAATCCCAATTGAGGGGAAGAAGTATTTCAACCAGAGTGAGATATTTCAGTTTGACTTTCCACCAACAACTCAACTCAATAGCACACACACTCCATTGACTTCCTTCATTTCTATAGCCTGCCTCTTACCCTGGCCCTAACCCTATCCCCTAACCCTTCATGGCCGAGTGGGATGAGTCTGCCCTGAATGCCTGCAATAAGAAACCGCTGCATTATTACAGGTATTTGGATGACATCTGGGGTGTTTGGACTCATTCAGAGGAGGAGTTTAACCATTTTCTACACACCCTAAATACACATAATGCTTCGATCAAATTAAAGTCTTCCACTAGCCTTAACGCAGTGGACTTCTTGGATACGACAACCTTTAAAGGTCCAGATTTCAACAACACCGGCCGATTGGATATAAATGTTTACTTCAAACCGACTGATACACATACATTGTTGTTTAAATCTAGTTTCCATCTGAAGCACACATTTGCTGGATTGGTTAAATCACAATTGATTCGATTTCATAGAATTTGTACAAATAAATCAGATTTCTATGAAGCTGTTAGGGTGCTGTTCTCGGCTTTGTCCAGCAGAGGGTACCAGAGGTCCTTCTTAAGGAGGTGTTTAAAATCTTTTTCTGAATCCAAGCAGCCAGATGACACCATGAAACTTCCTGTCATCAGTACCTACTCACCTGCTAACGTCGATTTGGCCAGAGGTTTAATACTAAATTTTGTAGGGTTCCAAACTGCTAGTGGAAGGCTGACCGAAAGGAGGGTCATAGCTGCTTTCCGACGAAACAAGAACCTGAAGGACCACCTCGTTCATGCCAAACTCAGATCACAGATTGAGCCGAGCGCAATTGGACTGGGACGGTGCTTCGGGCACCAGAAATGGTTACTGAGTTACCGTACCCATAAAGTTTATTTGGTCCCTCGTAGCGGGGGCCCACAAACACAAAATTGTGTTTATTTAATGAGATGCCGGGTTTGTAGAACCAGATTTGTGGGTCATACAGCAAACACAATGCTGGCCCGACTGGTTTTGCATGAGCGGGATGTTTCCCAACGTTTGGAGAGGAAGCCGTTCGCCCTGCTCAACGGACATTTCCGGGAGCATGGGTGGAACTCGGCGAGGGTCATGATTCTGGACCATGACCCGACCTGGACCTTAGGCCAGAGGAAAAAGGCGGCTATGGTCTGGGTGGCCCGGGTGGACACACGCTCACCTCTGGGACTGAATGAGCGATGATTGCCTCGGCCATACCGCTCGGTTGAACTTCTCGGTTGAAGTTAGCGGCGATGGAGACGCGGATGGTCTTTGGACCGTTTTCTTTCTGCTCTTTCTCAGCTCAAGAAGCTCAAAATGCACAATGTGTGAATTTTCAGCATCACATGAAGTTTTAGCCATAATTTACTTGAAACAGTATAGATATGTTGAAAAACACTATTTCTAGTTGTTTGAAGCTAGAAAAAGTCTAATTCCTGTGTTTCAAGATATTTTAGTTGTCCGAGACCAAAAGTGCTTTTTCTCAGCT
>CAEFZX010024193.1:0-69575 GCA_903066825.1 Alfaro cultratus
TTTCTTCAGAAAAAAAAACATACTGTAGTTCAATCTTTTGAGAGGTGTCTGGTTGTTTTAATTGAAAGCGAGAGAGAGACCATGTTCTTGGCTGACATTGATTTTTGTCTTTCTGGTTATTGTACAAATGTTTATTTGGAAAAAACAAAACATTTAGTACAATTAAAGTCAGTACACTGTTTTAGCTGGTTGGTGGTACTTTGTGTATCAGCTTTGACTAAATTGAATTAAAGTTGTTCTACATTGTTCTCGTATTTTAGTTTTATGTAAATGTAATTGGATGACTTCGATACAAGAACAGTTTTCAGCGTAAAGTTGCTAAAATATTTTTGGCTCTGTCCAGCAGTCATTTCAGTGGCAGAAATGGTTTGTTTACAGACATGAAACCGAAGCAGGAAGAGATGAAATGGCAACATGTTGCTACAAAGAAATGGGAACAATTTAGTGACTGGGTGAATTGGCCCCAAACTCTCCTGGACTCTTTCCTCTGCTGCCTTCGCAGGTGTTGTTTCCATATCCACATCTAAGTTAAAAAAATTAAAAGCTGCAAGTCAGATGCAGTTCTGATACTCTCCAATAATTGTGTCCACAGCCATGTGAAGCACTGTAGCTCTTAGCGTGGTGCGCTTCTGTCACACGTGTTGCAGATCACAAAACATCCGCACTCTTCTGTTCTTCATATATGCAATGGGATATGTGAAAGAAATGTAACAAGCTTGACTTTAGTCTTACAAAAAAATGAGGAATTTAATTGGTTCATTCATTTTCTGTTGGCTGAAAGGTTTTAGTTTTAAACTTAATTTGGGATTAAACTCCATTTTTTAAATTGAATTATAATGGGTGAGTGCACTCCCTGTGCACCTCTTTGATTTAGTAACATTCTGCTGTACAAACCGAGGACACTCTAATCCTCAATTGGCATCATTGTTTGTTTCGACATCTGGATGAGCAGATAAATCCAGATTTGTCAGTGTGTGTCACTTTCACTGATGAACAAACTAATCCCCTAGAGGACAGCCAAGGTGGGATGAGTTAACACGAGGAATGACGGCTTTAGGGTGAGGAAAACAAAGAAAGATGAGAGCAAATAGGACTAGTTTTATTTCCAGTAGCCCAAAGTTAAAAGCTGCACAAAGTGTGGATGTCCTTTTTCCAGACTGTCAAACTCTTGGCACGCAAAACAACAAAAAGAAACAAAACGTCACCCTTCAGCAAAGCTTTGGAAAATATTGGTTACATTTTATAGAGAAATCCCAAGAGATACCAAGTGGACCCACTTGAATGTTACATCTGTGACACACGAAACATTTCAGCGTTTAAGAAAAGCCCTCATTCAGCTCTGTCTGCTGCAGAAATATGATGGTGTTTGACTTCCAAATAGAAGCAAATTAAGCAGCTCAAGCAGAAAAAAAACAAAAAAACAACTATATATATATATATATATATATATATATAGTTTATGTAGTGTAGTTCCTGTTATACTGAAAACATGCAAATTTTTGGTTGGGTCTGAGAATAAAAATATATCAAACTAATCTGTTTTTATCACCTAAACGGATTGAATATTATGATACAAACTAGTCTATTGTGTCTGATTTGAAGCTTTTTTCCATCGTTTTTTTATTCTTCTTTGACTACCAAAGTAGCCTTATAAGTTTAGCAGTCCTTCCCGCAAGTGTTACAGGCCATTTACCAAGTTTTCCAGTCATCTGACACATTTTATAATAAAACCGAATTTTTCAAGCTAGTTTATAATGATTTTCAGTGTGTGTGCATTTGATACATTGCATCAAATGCATCAGATTCCAGAATCCTAACATTGTGTTTTGGAACCAAATTAGTTTTCTTCTAAAAATTTGACCTATGAGGTTTATTTAGTAGAAGTATGTTGGAATTTTCCGGTCAACATTCAGGCTTTACTTACTTTGCAAGAAAATGGAAATTTGTCGTTTTATTTTTATTCCGTCTGGCCAAGACTTTCCATACTTCACAAGAACTCATATGCATCAACTCTTAGGAAGTCCTCATATCACCCTGGCTCTGTCCCATCATAGCTTCAAGAAAAACGTTCTGCCCAGAATGTGTGTTAACAACAAGCTCCAAACACAGACTGATGCTATTTTGTTCTTGCAGCTCTTGGAGAGACAAATGATTTATCTGTTGTGGAGAACCTCAAAAATGTGTCTGAATTCCTATGGGCTACACATAAAGCTGTTCAATTACTTTTTAAAAAAAAAAATCGATAACACTGCAGCTACCTCCCTAGATAGATTTTTTTTGTGGGATAAAATGCAAAAAATCTCAGTTGCTGTTCTGCTACACAGGGAGCTGACATTCAAACACAAATGTGACGATGGAAGCAAATAATCCCACATGCATCTGCACACAGGGGAGAGGCCAGACATATCTGACAAATGAAAGCAATAATGAGAAAATTTGAGGATGACTGGTCAGGTAATGGCTTGCTTTTTGAGTAGAGACACTACAGAAGAGACTTTAGATATTATGTCCTATAACACAGAATTCATTTATTTAAAAAGGGCCATAAAAAACAAAGGCAACCAAAGAGCTGTACAATTAGAAAGTAAAATGTAGACAAACTACAAAAGCACCAATAAAAGAAAAAAAAAAAGATTGGCATATTAGTCATGCTCCGAGAAATTAAAAGCCAATATGCAAAGGTGAGTCTTTAACAAAGATTTGAGTTCATTTAAAGCTCCCCAAAGATTACAAGTAGCCTTTCATTGAATAAAAAAATCCACCTTAATCTCAGAAATTTGCAATATTTATTCCTCTTACTTTTCCAATATGTTTGATTTTTTAAAATTCTTTTAACTGCTGAACAAACAAAAGACTGCAAACTCAAAACATAGTAGGAATTTGTAAAATTAGTTGTTACCCAACTTGTATCTTTATTACATCCCCAAGGCAGTCTAGAGGTATGGGAGGGGAAAGTAACAAATGACCAGGGAATGAAGAGGCAAAAACAGGAGGCTATAGGTAATGCTTTATTTAAAAATAAGCCAAAAAGAATCTTGAATGTGAAGGGGAAAAACCTGAGGAAAAAAATGAGTGTAAATAACAAAATCCATGGTTTCTAATAAGAGATACTCCTCCAGCAAGCTAACCTGGGAGAGACCATGAACCTGGCATCTTCATAAACAAGGCCCCACTCAACTACAAACCTGGAAAAAACAGAATGCGTGCACACACTTTGGTCAAACCACCACAAAGCTGCAGTTCACATGCTGCCCACTTGGCCAAGAGACCCTGAGATCAGATCCACACCTGGCCTTATACTCTGCTCATCGAGGCAGAGTGGAACCAGCTGTGCCTGCCTAAGCTGCAAGAGCTCAGCAGCAACCGGAATCGACAAACACACATGCAGCCACCACTGCATGTCACAATCTTGCTATAAATATCCATTAGAATTAGTATTTGAAACAATAAGAGTCAAGTATTCTGGTCATAAAAGTATGTCTTGGAGTCAGAAACCCAAATTGTGCAGGGCAGCTTACCTGGAGCCCATCGGTTAATTTGGATGATTGATACATCCGATAGCCAATAGAATCAGGGGGAGTTTGCAAATCACATAGCAACGTCATCCACCAATCACAAGGAGGGAAAACTCTTGGGTAAATGAGTGAAATCCTCAGATACGCTAGAAGTGAAGGAAAGTCCGTTTGTTTTCTCCAGGGTATCTATGTAGGTAGAAAAGTTTAAAAATAATGAGGAATCACAGCAATGTAATGCAAGAACAATGGATTACATGATCTGAGTGGAAATATTTACTCTAACATGGATTATGACCATAAAACAGCAAAGGTAGGACCCAGTTTGTTTTTGGCTGCTGGTTCGGTGGGTTCTGCATGTGGCATGGTGATTCTGGTTGTTGGAAACAGCAAAGCTTGTGTTTTAATCTGAAAGGTAGTTTGTGTGGGTAGACCATGTTGTGCTGGTTTTGCTAAGTGTTTTAGTGGGTATGCGTCTTTAGCATCTTTTTTTTTTGAAGTTGCTTTGTGTTGAAGCTGGGTGTTGTTAAGGTAGAAATTATGCTTGCTATTGCTATATATATACATGACCTTTTGCCCTTTACGTGGATGTGCAATACGTGTGTATCTAAACACCTTTTGAAAAGTTTACAATGTTAACTTACTAGTTATTTCAATTTCAGCTTTGGGTTTACTGTAAAAGTTTACAAATTATTGTGAATCCCTCTTCTTACATGTGTCCTCTGTGCTGTTGTGCGCATGCGTCGCAGCTTCAGCTCGCTTTAAGGCCTATCAAAGTTTTTTTCTGAGTGCTGACGAAATTTATCGTCGCTTTTCAATCAGGCCAAGTAAGCTTGTTGCTTATTTGACTTCAGGACTCCTTCACAGAGGATTAAGTCTGATGATGACTCTCAGATCTAAGTCTGGTTTGTGTTTGGAGGAGAAAGTAAACAAAATGCTTGTTTAGTGAGCAACAAAGCAAGTTATTTTGCACTGGCATTTGCATGAACTTGCTAAACTTTTATTCAGTTTTCTCTTTACAAAGGATTAGACTGGTCCTAATTTATCGCTAGCCACAACCTATAATCTGATTGAACAGGTGTTCTTTGAAAGGACAGGGAACTCGAACTGCAGATGAACCAGTACATCTTGATAGCAGTCATTACCCTCAGTGACTAATGTGGCGGAAACTTGCAGTCCTTTGATTCCCAATGATGTAGGACACTGCTATCCTAAGAACAGCCACTAGATGTCAGACGCGTGCCACAAATACTGACCAAGAGCAACGCTGCTTTCTGTTCAATTACTATGGTAACTGCTACTTATTCTGCAAGACCTGAGGTGGCCTGTTCAGTAAAATCCGACTGTGATATCCCTGTCCTTCCCCCCCGTCTTTTCTTTTTTTAATCTGGGACAAATTTAAATCCGGGAGAACATATCACTCCTTATACACTGTAGTTAACCACTTAGTTTTATGGAAATCTGAAGACCACAGAACCACAGAACTTGTTAACATGAATTGTTCAAACTGGCATACAGTTTCTAGAGCCACTATACACTTATTTATGGTGTCAGATTTTGATGTCATAAAGCACAGAGCGCTGTAAATCATTTTAAAACATCTTCCACCTTTATTGAGATCTGTTACAATTCAACTAAAAATAAACTAATACGTTGGGATAGAGGGGTGTGAAGATTTGTAAAGATTCAACAATGAGATGGTGTAGGTGTGTACACTCTTAGTTTATAATTTGACAACTAGACTTTTATGGAAGGACTCTGAGTCCCACAGATCTTGACTTGTCCCACCCTTAGACTGTGAGGACATCTCTTGTCCACAGCTCTGCTGATTTTCTGTCAAATTTAGCAATGACTTCTGAATAGATCTTACCAAAAAGTAATGTTCTTCTGGTGAAAGCATTCTTTTATTTATTTAGATTGCATGCTGAAAAAGGAAATCCTTTTTAATCCTCACCTTTTGAGGAAATATCTGAAGGTCTCAGGTCAAAGCTGACAGGTGTGTCATCTGAAGAAAAGTAACCTTGACTCACAATGCTAAATCCAAATTTTATTTTTGTGCCGCTTACTGTTTTCTTCATCTGTCCTCAAAAATCAAGTTTGGTTTCTACAGACAACAAGGCAATCTCTCACAAGCTTTTGGGAGATTTTGTCAAAGCCTGGATGTTTTTTTTGGAAGAAAAGTATTTGGTCTTATATACCTACTTCTTAGTCCAGGCATATAGAGAATACAGGAGATCAGTGTTGCATGTAAAACACAACTAGCACTTTTTGGAAATACCTGCAACTTCGTTGGTCTTAACACTACGACCTCTCAACAAACCATGGCTTTTTGTAAGTGATTCAAATGTGGAAATCCCAGAAAAAATCTACTAGGTGAGCTGAAAACCTAACTGTTGCAGATTCAGTACAATTGATGGCAGGCATGAACTAAATAAGATCAATTACTAAAACTGAATCGCAAAGTGCTTCAGTAAGATTTCAATTTGTAGATGTTCCCCTTTATGCAACCTGGCCATATTTCTAACAATCCTCCCCCAACAAATGTGTTATTTATTCATTTTATTTTGTAATTTTATTTGTTTTTACTTCTCAAAAACACAGCTTTTCAAAATGGGTGTGTAGACTTTTGAGATTTATTGTACGTCTGCTTAACAAGTAATTTCTCTCTCTATCTCTGTATTACCGTTGCTTTATGTTTTATTTTAATGATCATCTTTCCTCTGTTGCCAGAGAACTGATGCTTTGAGGATGACTTCAAATAAATGATGTTTAATGGAGAAAATTGCTGTTTTGCTATTAAAGCACTATCTGTGGGTAGATAAAATTTATTCATCACAAAAGTCAGTCTTTTTACTATACACAGTATGTACTTCAAACATGGAGGCACATATATGAAATATGAGCTGATATCTAAAGTATCAACTCATCTCTCTTTGCAGGTAAAAAGCTCACCAATAGCCTTTAAGTAGAAAGATATGCAAACATCTGAGCCTGCTGACATTTTCTCATTCACCATCTCTCTGACAGCTTGGCTGTTAAAATGCATTTGGCCTTTTGGCTGTATTTTCTTAACAGAAATATTCATTTTTCAGTCTCCTTTTTTACATCTTTAATTGTTTATTAAAATCAAATGATACACTTTGAAAGCAGATGGCAAGATGATTTAGATTCAAAACAAGCTTCTGTGTGGGTGTTTTTTATATGTGCATTTCATGCATTTGATTATGTTTAATGTTGCACTTACTTTGGAACTGTCATGGCAAATATAGACTTGCAAAGAAATATCAATAAGAAGCATTACCACTTTAAAGTGTTCTTTTACACATAAAACTGGTCACCTACAGCTAAGCTGCATTTAAAAACATTTTTATATTGGAAATATCTCTTTTGTAAAGAAAAACTTCAAATGGCATCAGGAAAATATATAAAAAAAGTTATTTTCCTCAGAAAAATAGCTCTACTTCTGATAATTGTCCTGTTTACTAGATCAATCTAGTATCAGGCAGTGCTAAGTAGAATTTTCTGCTGCTCAAAAGCATTTTGGTTTATCAATTTTTGTAAACACACAATGGCAAGACTGCCATTTTTCCAAAGGTTCAAACTTTAGTTACTTAAGGGATAGACCTAGACTTTAATCTTTCAGGAATTTCTAATCTTTTCAGAGTTTTCACACAATCACCTCCCCACTTTACATAGAATTGTCCAAAAGATACAGATGGTTGTCCTCCTCTGCTGATTTTCACATAGAAGACTGAATGCTGTCACTCAAAGATTATCATACACAAAAGCTTCAAACTCTGTCATTTATCCACCCCCATCTCTCACACAATCCTTTTTTTTTTCTTTCCAGAATTACCTCCATCAAGAGTGCAATCACTTGTCTTCTCTCCAGTGTGGTTGAGGCAGGGCAGATTAGTTTGCTGTCTCTGTCACAAACTACATTGCATTGTCAGTCCAAAACAGCAGGGACAAGTGTCAAAGATGTCAGCCAGTTTTCTGCCTGACTTGGAAGGATATGTTAGATCTTAGAGATGAACATAACATTGAAGGAAATGGAACTTTAAAATCCATAGCCATGTCACCTTTTTTAAAAAAAGATTTACATGCATACCAGAACACCAGCATTACAAATAAGTGTCAAGCAGATGGGTACCTGTTACAGCAGAGAGATGCGTAACTAAATATATGTGCATATTGTGCATGTGCTCACCTGGAAAATAAAAGACAAGGAGCTGATTCCTGTATTGGTAGCAACAAGCTGACAGCGTATTGTGAATGTAGTGAAAAGTTTTTGATAGCCAGTGACAGTCAAAACTTCTGCTTCCCCAATGTGCTAATTTTACAGCTTCTTTAGATCTATTTGTGTCTCAGGAAATATTCCTACCAATAGCTGAAATGTGAAAAACCACAGTCTTGTTTTAGGTTTTCACTGAGTCGTACCCTGCTGAATGTAGGCTGCACGCAGATGGCTGCTTGTTCAATATTCTCTGGCTATGAGCATCCAGTATAAGCTAATGATATCTGACAGATAATATCAAGACGGAGGAGCTGCTTTATATTGTGTGCATTCAGAATCTCTGCCTGTTGCTTGCCTGCAGTAAGGATAAAGCCTTGTCATATTTCAGCACACAGCAAAATATGCTGATAAAGAAAACACACTGAATCGGAGCAAGCTGAGGAATCATTTTATATATATAATAGGAACACATTAAAAGCCATGAATACAAATGCAATATAGCTTTGCGAGAAACGGAGACAAAAAAGTTACCCTTTAACTGATACTGTGAATAATGATGTAGAAACTGCAGATATATACACCAGATATGATGCATAATCCATACCATGCTGATTCAGATGTTTTACATTCAGGAATCAGGAGTTTCTTATTATTTTATCAGCATGCCATAAAATTTTCTCATTTGTTTTACAAGGAGTAAATAAAAAGTCTAAAAGTCTGTTTTTTGTCTTAACATTTTAGGAAGCTACCTAAATCTTTAAGTGATACTTTATTTCTGGCTGTAAGGAATTTTTTTAAAATGTGACACCAGTTGTCTGTTCCAAGCAAATATACAGTGTTTTTTTTTTTTATTTGTCTTAAAATCGAATAATCTTTTCATTTAGATTTGCTGCCTAGTTTTTGCATGTCCAGAAGATAATTTTTTTATTTTTTTTTATTTTTTCTGTTTTCACTCTTTCATAAAGCTATAATGAGGTACATTATGTTTTGGTAATCTAATTCCAATTTGGTCATTTGCTGCTACACAAATGTTTCTACTAGAAATGCAGATAATATTGATTTAGAGAGATGGTTGTAATCCCCTTTACTCCAATTATATATTCAGTTTTTAACTCTGATTCAAAATGGCATCAGGATACAGGATTTGCAACAAAACCAGTGCTTGGTCTTTGGAGTGAAAAAAGACACTAGATGCTAGCAACACCTTTACATTCAGGAGTTTTAGGAGGTGTTCAGATTGTGACAATCAAAAATAACAACACAGTAGTTCCTTACTGAGTGTGTACTTTCAGCTCTAAATAACCCACACCATTGTTGAACATATGGTCATTAGAGAGAAGAAATATTGGCGTAGTTGTTTCTGGCCGACACAGACACACAACTGTGTCTGTGTCGGCCAGAAACAGCTCTAAATTGTGTCTGGCCGAAGGCTTTCCTGCCCAGCATCAGCTTCCAATCATACTGCACTCTGTCCTCACTCGGTCAGCTCAGTCAAATGGCTGCCTATGAGAGTTGATAATGCAGACTTTTTCCGCAATGTTATTGTTAAGCTTTGTCAAAAACTGGAAGACATGCAGCTGCTTTATAGTCCGTGGAGCCAAAAACTTAATTTTCTCTCCTAGAGTGACGAAGTAATACAGAATGAGAAGGACTTCAACTTTAGGATGAAGTTAGGAATTATAGCAATCCTTACACTCCAGCATGCGGCATTCATTATGTTTATCTGGTTGTTGGCTGCAGGGTGAAGTGTATTTATTCTGAATGTAGATTTATTCCAGGTTCATGCAGACCTTTTGGAATACTCCATAATAAAATTCGTATGACACAGGAATGACAGAGAAAACATAAATTGAATTTTCTCTCACACGTGGAAGCGCACAATGGGAAATAAGAGGTGACAGAAAACCCCAAGTGGCTGACATGCTGCCAGTCTAGAATGAAGGGTTAGTAAATGGCTGGTGTATTTCTACACGTCTTTTCAGATACTTTCCACATCCTTCTGTATGCAGAGGCATGTGCACAGGCTTGAATATTGTTATGCTTCTGTATATAACAGTTTTTTAAAAAAATCATTATGCAGCGACAAGCAAAACACAATGTCCTGCAGATCAAGTTTTTGCATAATTTGACTTGATGATCTGTCACTGTAATTGCTTTTTAAGTGGCCAAGTATGTTTCTAAAATACATACTCAGCTTTTGTTGAGTAGTTTCTTGAAATCTTTCATTTTAGTATCCTGGGGATTTAGATAAAAAGTGCATAATGAATCAGGCCACTTTTTCTTATTATTCTTTTAGACATTATCTTAAACACCTGCTGTTGTTCTATGACCATTTATGATAAAAACTGATACAGAGCAACTCAGAGTTGCTCATCATCCCATCCAGCCTTTATTCCTTTGTGCCTACTTTTGTTGCTGTCCCTGTTTTTCTGTTTCTCATTCTTTGCATCATTCTCCAGCTCATGCACCTCACTCTTCCTTCAATTCCATTTTTTTTGCCAGCCACATTTGAAGTAATGCGCTTTGACTGAAAAATCAGACATTTGTGGCCTGAAATTCTTTGAGGTAGTACATCTCATTCAGATTACTCAGGCTTTGTGTATGCATGCCTGTGTCTGCAGAGGTCGCACAAAGGATATGCTAGGGGAAGCATGAATATGTATAAAATATCGTTTGCTTTGAAATAAGGGGTTGTCAGGCTAAATATCACCACTGAGTACAGATTATAGTGCAGGAAGTGTCAGAACTATCTTTCCATCTCAATGCAGTCTCTGAAATATATGCTGTGCATGCTCCAATATATACAAAAAATCTGCTTCTGCTGTTACCTCTCAGAAATACAAAGGCCAACAATGTTTGTACATTAGGATGTGGAGCTGCCCCAAACTGTTGTGCAAGGTCATTCTTAAAGGTGTTACCCTTTTCTAGAGTTGGGGTGGTAGCCTGGGGGTGCAAGGGATTTGTTCAGATATATATGGTATGTAATATCAAAATATTTTTTTTATCATGACCTTAATGTTTGCAGGAATCCAACAGCAATTGTGCACGTCCATGGGTCGTTTCCTTGAAATGGACCCGCAGCTGAGTCACGGTGATGACCTTACACAGCGTAGTCTGCAGTCCTGCTGTGAAGGCGAGAGGAGAATATGATACATCAGGGACATTATAGTCTCTGTGGCTGCAACTCTATCAACTTACAAGACCATTAAAGCAAGGACAAAGTGCACATCCTCCTCGCTAAAGTCCATTCACAGATCATATAAAAGGATATATGGTGCATGTAATGGTGTTTGATAAGCACCCCAAAATGATCATTGTTGGCCTACAGTGGCCATGTTGGCATAATGCCGGTTTGCATTTCAGGGAGGAATTAAGTCTCAACTCTGCAGTAATTATTCCTTTAAAAATCTTGCGCCTTACTCCCTGCACTGATGCATGAACAGCTACAAAAAAAATTTTGCAGAAAATTAGAAATTATTTAAAGAATGCCAAAACACAATCTGGTCCCTTTCAGTTGTTTTTAGGGATTCCTCCAAGTGGTGACAATGACATATGTGAATATGAAACCCCTGCTTTCACGATCCAAAAAAATTTCTAGATGACGTAATATTCGCCAGGCCATTGCCTTCCTTTGCAATTCTTCTTGATTCAAATTTCTTATCACAGCACAGTCTGGACTTTCTCCCATTGAGCTACCCTTTTGCACAATGCTGAAAAGGTCTGATCAAGTTTCTTCTTGCCTGGAAGTCACCCTTCAATACCTAGTAGAGACGAAAAGCTAACCCGGCTGGAGAGTTGAGTCTACAGTTGAGCAGGAAGGATAAATTTTGAGAATAATGGAGCAAGAGGTGTTAGAGGAAAAGTATGTGAGGAATATTTGAAATTATAATTCAGTTTTCCCCAAACACTGAGCAATGTGAAGCCTGGAGTGCAGAACTCAGTGCTGCTCACAGTTGACTGTTTTTTACCCTCTGTCTGTCTCTCTTATTACCAAGCTCTTATGATAAATCCTGAAGGTAAATCCTCTTCTAAGCTTCTTGCGCTCCTCATGAAGCTGTGAGTTTGTATCCTGCTGATAGGGCTGCTCAGATTTACTCAATGTGTGCACATATCACATTTATTATGTGTGTGTTACCACAACTTATACTCTTAGCCAAGTTTATTTTTCTACACTATCACTAGAGGATATACTATTTTGATACAGGGATTTATTTTATTTCTTACTTTAATTTTAGATTATGTGTGTTGTTTGGGGGTGGAGTGAATGATGTCGAACAAGTTGGAAACTTTTTTTTTTTTTAACTGACAAAAAAATAAATAAATAAATGGATTAAGAGCTTGTTATCATGAAGGCGGAGAGAACAGACAGGGCAAATTTGTACATCTAATATTCTGCTTGGGTTTGGCTTTCTTATGAAGTTAAACAAAATTCTCTAACTTTTAAGCTCTTTTTGGCTGCTGCACTTCCTAAAAGAATATGATTTATGCAGAGGTGCTGCCCAGGGCAAAGCATTAACTGAAGCACATCTGTCAGAGAGTGAGAAATCACAGGCCTTTTTCTGTGGAAATGTGAAGAAAGTGTCAAAGATGAGACATAAGTAAAGAATGGAGGTAGGAAATGAAAGAAGATGCCTCACCTCCAATACATTCCATTATCTCTAACAGAGGTCCACTTCAGGAATCATGCTCATTCACACTCCTGCCTATAGAAACCATTACTCCACTTCCTAGTGTTTCTGGACCTGAACACGGAGATTGATGGGCTCCTTTTAAAATGCAGGGGAGTTGCCAGGGGCATGTAGGGCGCACGTTCTTTTCTTGCAACTCTGTCACATGCGCAGTCGGACTTTACTTTAGCTGTTCCATTTCCTGCATAAGGAGAGAGGAGAACAGATGGGAGGGGAGGGTCAAGAAAAGAACAAAACAAAAAAGGAAGGTCTTGAATCAGGGAAAGCAAGGTCAGGGCTAACCATTTATTTTCAGGGTTTTTTTGGTCACCTCTAAAACGTTTAATGATCCTTTCAGATTTTTAGGTCATGGCTGACTTCCTTAACATGTAATGTGTCCCTTTATCCTCATACTTTTAAAATGAGAGAGCACTTCATGTTTGATTTGTTTCTATTCACTGACGGAATGACATTACTTTCTGTCCGCCTAATGATGAAAAAGCTACAGTCTCGCTTTCGCTTTTTTTTTGTTTTTAATGTTTTGTAAAGCAGGGGTCTCAAATTTGCAGGTGCCTGATCATTCAACAAAGTTTCAATTTGTCTTTGATGCAGATGGAGACTGGCTTTTCAACCAGATGTAGAGCGTTTAGAAAACATCTTAAAATGATAAATATAGGTACAACCAGAATCTTATATTAACCATGCTTTTTTTTCTTTTTTTAATTTTTTTATTCTTATTTTGATTAGAATAAATATACGGACAAACCCCTTTTGACTTTTACTGAAATAACACTGTGAACTTGGTGCCAATTTTTTTAAACCAAAAACATTTAGGGAATTTCCATGTATTTCCAAGCATCTGCAATACTTTACAAATCTCTTCAATGCAGAAATCCGACCACATTTTTTGTTTTGTTAAAAAATAACATGTTTAGTTGAGTTGCTAAAACTACAGTAAGATGTTTTACATTACAGAAAATTAGAAATAAATATGCATTGTTAACTTTACAATTTTGGCCTGCAGTTTTGCCACCATTATTCTAAAATGACCTCTGTGCATTCACCTTTGACCCTATCTTTTCTTCTGCTGATTCTTATGGACTTAAAACAAAGGATCAACGTTTGTAAAGAGCAAAAACACAGTCTTGCAAATGAGCAAAAGTGCTGCAAGTGCCAGAATATATTCCAAACAGACATAAATCCAAACTGACAGGATAAACAATAGTTAACAGAGAAGCAACAAGGTTCATTAGAGCTGCTGGGATTGAGAGCATTTTATTTTCACAAAAGGATTGCTATCATAAATACCGGCCTAGAGTTTATCCCTCATCTATTGAAATACTTTTTAATCGTTTGGCTGACATGCTGTGGAAATCTGGACTGAAATCAATTTATTGAGGGCAAAACATTTGGTCTATCCTGTATGTTTTATGTACAGTAGACACGGATAAAAATAAAGATAGCAATCCAGAAACGATAAAAGCATCAAGAGAGAAGATTTCACACTATTCAGGGAAGAACAGCTTTGGCTTGTAGAACAGGAAGTTCATTACTGTTCCATCAGCCACAAGGCAGATCAATAGCTATCTGGAATCACATGTATCTGAGTGTGTGAGCCTGACAGAATGTTTCTGTTTGTATGTGCGTGATGAAATGAAACGGAAAGAGAATGCACGTGTTCCAGTTTGATGCAACACCCCTGATAGCTGTTCCCATTAGCTGAGGATGGACTTGTACAAGGATACATGAGAGCATTACAGTTGAATGGGGGCGTGGGATCTGGTCTTATGTTCAGAACTCAAACATTGCTAAGTTTAATTAAAGCAGGTTGCGTGTGTATGTGCACATGTGTGCGTTTGGGTGTGCAATGGAAAGAGGGTGAAGGCTATTTTTGTGTATGTTACCATTTTTGGTTGCCTGGAGGCATCAGGCTACAGTGCTGACTATGTCAATAATTTGTCCTTCATCAAACAGTACAAGGTTGACCACTGAGCACATGGATAATTAATTTTCCACTTATTCCCACCATTATTCTCTTCTTTGTCTTAGTTTCTATGAAACTTTAAAGCACTCTTTTTCTTTGAATTTGACAGAGTATATTAACATTTTTACCTGAGCTGCAGACAGCTCTCTGTCTTGATTAGAAGTTTTCAAGTCCTCATAAGACCACTTTGTAGGTTCCCTGATTGTCTATGTTGGGACTTGCTTGCTCCCAGAACCTGCCAGAACCTGTCATTCATAATTAGACATAATAAGTGTGCATTTTGAATTTGAATGTTTCCCGGAGTAGCCAGTCTCACAATCTTTGCTTATGATTGACTGATGATTATTTTAATGCCAGCATGAATCATGCCAAGGTCTTTTTGTTGTTAATGGGCTAAACTAATAGGCTGAAATAGGCTTGAATGTTTTTTAAATTATACTCATTTTAGGTTTATTTGCAAGGGACTGGAAAAAGGCCCAAATGTTTCAAACAACCTTTAGCAGACCTTTTTACAGCTATCCTGAATCATATAAACACCCATTTACGACATAATTTTATGCTCGGACAATGTGAGTCACAGTTTTTATGTAAAACATCTCCATAATAATCCACCTGGGTCAAGATTTTATCCTTTCCCTGGAAATATTATTTAAATACTACTTCTCCAGATTCTCCCAGCACTCCCTCATCATAAAGATTAAAATTAAATAATTTTTTTGCCCCAAAGGAAAATTAAATGTTGTAGTTTATATTATTCCAAGCTCCTCAAATCGTTATTCAAGATGCTGATGTCTGTTGTCAGGAAGGATCTCCTTTAGCAGTCTGTATTACATCTACCCTGAAGAGACCTCTGACTGAAGGCCTTCTGTTCCTTCAAAGTTGTGCGTAATTATCTTGATTTTTATGGAAAATCAATCTTTGAAGGCTGGTTTTGTTCTAGGACCACTAGAGATGATGGCTCAGTGTTACCTGGAAAAACCTTTAACGAGCAACTTTTAACGTGCTAACAGTGCTCAGAGTACGGCAGAAACTGGAAGACCCTTTGCAGTCCAGCCATTCCAGAATGTCACTGACGCTACTTTTGTTCCAAGTCGACGAGCGATTCCCCTTTAAACCCAGCAAAGATTCTGCTGGTTCTCCCAGAGCTCCCTACAGTTGCAGCTCATTTGGTTTGTTTGGACCAGTTGCTGAACATCACTTCAATTTGACTTTGAGACTGATCACCTCACAATAAGACCAAACGTCCTTTAAGTGTCTGGACAGAGATGGTTAAATAAGACAATATAATCATATTATTATAGATTTGTTTTCTTTCTCGTGTTAATGCTGCCGAGGTTTAAAATGATTTTATTCAAATATTCAAAGCAGAGTGTGAATAACGAGCTAAAGTGACGTTCTTTCTTTTTTTTCTCTCCCTTTCCCTCTCTCTCTCTCTCTCTTTCTTCCCCTCCACACACTGATTCTGTTACCATACACTGGAGCCATGTTTTCTTTATCTAGCTTCTAATGCTAGGCTTAAACACATGTGTGTCTTGCGACCCATTGTTCCCCTAAGCTTGGACTTTTCCTCAAAGGCACATCCTAATCCCCTCACACGTGGCCCCCCCTTTTTATTCTGCATTCATGCTTGTCTATAATGAATTGTGATTTGCTGCATTGTTGCTTTCTGACTTTCTACTTTTGCTTCTACTTTATATTCTTCATTATTCCGTCCCTGTTTCATAGTTCATTAGTTAGTTGATTTGAATTTTTAACTATGTTTTGTCTTTGGACCAGTAGATGGAGTTCATGGTTGGTAGCTTGTAAGTGTAGAAGAGTATTGACAGAATATTTTGACTGTAGGGTTGAGTTATTTTGTTAATAAATTCTTAGACTTTGTTAGAGTATTGTCTGTGATGAGTCTAATGTTAGTGTGTTGTGTGTTTGCCGTCCAGTAGTGTGGCATTAATTCTGCCTTGTGAAACTGGCACATTGGGCTAATGATTCCAGGTAAACTTGTGGGGATAAGATTCAACTAAAGAAACTGTAACTCTACCAATCACTTGATTAATAAAAAATAAAAATCTTAATCATAATTACTAATAATTAAAAAAATCCAAACATTGATTCCATTTCTATTGCCCAACAGCGTGAAGCCTATGATCTTCATCACTGAGAACACATTTCGCATATTGTTCCTTAGTAGTTTGCTTTTCAGCTTATTCTGTTATTTCTCCTTGCTGTGTCTAATTTTGACTTTGAACTGCTTCTGCATATTCCTCAATGTAATCCAAGATGATGCATCATATTAAGGGACTACTTTTTAAAACATTTTATAACAAAAACAATTTAAACATACTTTAGAAATAAAACAGATAAAATTGGAGTTGTGCAAACAAAGTGTTGATGTGTGTCTATATACTTGTATGTTACTTTTTGTTTGCTTATCTTGTTTTATCTGACTTTCTCTATCATATTGGTTTTGGGTATAAAAATGTACAAATAAAATTGGCAGTGACTCAAAAAAAAAAATCATACAAATTTCTGTTTTTAACTAGTGTGACTTAATCCCTGCATTCACAATAAACTAGAGAAAGTGACTGTGCATCAGCATGGAAAGGTATAGGCATCTGGCATTTATGAGATGATTGCATGTTTCCAGCACAACATATTGGCGTGACCTTCAGCAAAAACACTATTGTCCTTTAATGTGCAAGTTGGACAGTGAAAATGAATATAAATGAGACTTGCAGAGTACATGATGTAATCGATCTATGATGCTATCGATCTATGTCACGCGCAACATGCTAGACGGTGTGCGCTATGTAGTACGCAATATCATCATCAATGGTGGTGAAGCAGAATTCTGATTTTAAAATCACGTCTTGGACGGAAGTAACACCCATGGGGGGCTTGCAGGTGAGAGGTTTTGCTTGGCTTTCTTGGCTTTGATCGTGTGCATGAAAGTAGCTTCAGTAAAGTATTTGACAGAGGAAAGTGTGAAATTCTTCATAGCTGGTGTGATCCTGAATTTCCCAACCTTCCTGGTTGAAAAATAAGAATGCAAAACTGCATGCAGAAACAGTTTTACACTTAAAAAGAATAAAAAAGAGCAATGATAAAACATATTTTGGAATGAAATTCTCATGTAAACATGATTCCATTAGAAAATTAGAGAATTTCAAGATTTTTAGCACACCATTGTATACGGATCTGTAATGGACTGTTGACCATAGAGTGTCCCTGATAACTGGTGAACATTGTCTGTAGTTCCAACATGACTTTGAAAGGACAAGCGAGTGTAGACAATTGATGTATGGATAGTTTTTGGACAAATCTGTGTTTGGTGAAAGATTTGATCAACTCTTATTTAATCCATTTCAAAGTTTTGCACTTTTACAGTTTTGTTCTACTTACCAAACAGCAGCTGGTGGTGGTAATCGAGTCAATTGTCATAAATGAACAACAGGCAGACAAGGTTAAAAACCATGACAGAACTGCGAGCTCTGTCCGTTGAGGGTCCAGATGTTTTCTTGTGAAGTGGGTATTAAAAAAAAAAAAGAACCAGAACATGGATGAATATCAAATTTCCAAGAGTGGGTTGACCAGAATGCAAACTGCTGCCTGAATACTAATGTTTTTGCTGGATGTGGTCCCTCAGTTTGGCCTTTTTCCCTTTACAGCAGTTCTGTAGCTTACAGCTATCCAGGTCACGTTATGGCTGTGACATGAGTGATCGTGTGGAAGTTGGATCTGTAAGGGAGTAGTTACCAATGCAGTAGGTGTCTTTGTTTTTGATCCACTGTGGTCTGGCATGGGCTGTCAACTACATCCCCCTGTGGCCCTCAAGAGGCATAAATGTATTTTTAATAAGCGTGTTGCAAATTCAAATAGTAGGTCTGCAAAGATCATTGGCAACTTACTGTCCTCAGAAGCAAAATAAAATGGCTTATTTTTTAATATTACGCAATCTTGTTTAAAAAAAACATTACTTTTAAAAATTCTCAAATCATTTCAAGCCATATTACTTTATGAATAACTTAAACTAATTGAGTCAACACATGCGTGTGTGCTAGAGTATCATCAGTTTATGTGCCCAGGTCTGACACTAATGCAAATGACTACCTCAAGGGTAACATACAATAAAAGGGCGTGGGCATGTCATCACTGATAAAAGGCCCTTGCATGTACACACACGCACACACGCATATAAACACACGTTATTGGTGATGCCACCCAGCAGCCAAGTGTCCAGATTAATTACTGCCATTCCACGTGAGAACAGAGCAGCTGGCTCAGGCCCTGACTGTTGCTCCTCCCCTCCACTCAGTATTTCATCTCTTCTGTCCATATTGGCAAGCATTTCACCTTTGGGCTGAAAACATTTTTTTAATCACTTCCTTTCTTCGCACTTTGGAAAATGACACTTCTTAGGTATGAGTCTTCCACTTTTTAGCTCTCAGGCCTTCCATTAAGAGAGCAAAGCCACAGCTTTTACTGCTGTTGATGTTTTGATTCTGACAAGTCTGTTAAAATTCCTCCTCTTTTTTTCTTTTGCTCCATTTTGGCCCGACATCATTCTGCCATGAAGTATAGCACATTATATGAAGTCATGTTTTGAAACCAGGCACAGATGGATCCTAATGGTGTTCTGTACTTAACCTTAATTTATTTTGAAGTCTCTTTGAGAGCTGCTTGTGCAGATTCTGTCTGGTGCCAGGAGTGCACTCTTCTTCGTATGCTAATTTCATTGGTTTGAAGGGGGGGGAAAACCCTCTAATTTCTTCATTACTTGATACCCTTCCCCTCTAGTTCATTCCTCTATTCTTACTTTCTTCCAATGACAGTTTGGCTTCTGTAACAACAGACTTTATGGGAGAAAAACGGTAAATAACATAAAAATCTACTAATCCTTTTTCAATCTTTTTAAGAATAATTACCAAACTTGGATCCATCATAAACATAATTTAATGCCAAGGATTTAGCATCTTCATTGAAATATTTGGATTTCTGTGATTATCATCATTAAGATGCACATGCATTAACCTATTCTAAATATTTCATAGTCCAAATATTGTGTTGATATTATGAATTGTAATAGCCTGTAGTCTCCCCAGGTTTTCATCTGCAAAGTATGAAACAAAACTGTTCCATAAAAATGCAACCCCTTCTTGTCTCTGTGACTCCTTGCTTCTTATCTGCTTCTTGAAAAAAGCAAGAGAAGCAGGTTTTGGGTTTTCAAATTCTTTGCATATTTCCTCTAATTAGAGATGGTGACAAATTACAGCAATCTCAGGAGATGAACTGACAGTCAGCACTTCAGCAGAAATGCAAATTATGTCAGACAGCTTCAGTTTTGGTGCAAACATTTCATAAGTTGCCTCTAAGTTTGCAAGTCTTTACATGTTTTGCTGTGATCAGAAAGGTGTTAGATATTGTGTGTGATTGGTTTACGCTGAAACCTTTGAATTTCTGCTTAATGTAATAAAAATAATTTATTTTAAAAACATATGCTTGGATGTAATGTTACAACAAACAAATCCATGGTGTGTCAATACGGCCTAAAACAGCAATCTGAAGGTAATGTATTGTGAATAACTATAATTTAAGATGAAATAAAGTATGAATATTTTTGTGGTGGGTAAATTCAATCTCAACCACTTTCTCACAAGCTGAAACGTTTAAATATTTCACAAAAAAGGGGGGGAAAAACCTGTAGACTAAAAATATTTTTTTTCTCAGCATTACTTTACCAATAGTAGAGCACTTTTTTATTTTTAAGGCTCTATTAAAGCGAGAATATCTTGTGAAACTTTTGGAGATGAAACGAGGTTCAGTGTCTTGAACATCAAAATTCAAACATAAGGGAGAGTAACATAGAGGTGAGATTTTTCAAAACTCCACATCTTTAGCCAAGGTTGTTTAAAAAAAAAAAAAACACCATAAGGATTCATAATAGAAGCTGAAAACAGGAATGTGATTAATGTGGCTAAATGAACATTTAAATCCTTCCAGGAATCATGCACAACCTAACATTTACAAACTAAAACATAAAAACTTGCACATGAATCAAATGTTATGGATCAACTCTTTTCAGGCCTAGTTATATATTAGTGTTGAAATAAAATACACAAGCCATCAAAAATATATATATATTTTTACTGCTTTTCACAACAGCAGTAACCTCCTTCTGCTCCTTCTGCAGCATTTTGCTGTATCCCCATGAGCCAAACCAACCTGGTGAAAAGTTAGGCATTTATTAGCAACTAAAGAGGTGAGCCTGAAATAATTCAACCCTAAAATTTACTGTCTGATTTGCAGCTTTGGTTTTAACAGTATCCCCTAAATTTGGAAAGTATCTGTGTAGTATGAGAAGGAAGGATTTTAGCTTTCTTTGGTATTTTTTCCTAAACATTTAGGAAGTAAAAGAACTGCTACACAGAAGGAACAGCAATATCTTCCCATTTGGAAGACTGGCTATCTGCTCCCCCATGTGTGTCCTTAGGCAATGCACACTGTCCCCAAGCTGTTAATCGGTGTAAATAAAACTAAAACAGCATCACATTATTACAGCCTATTTACTGTGATTTGAGTAGCATTTAGTTGGGAAAAGTATTAAACAAATGGATATGCATTGAACAATTTGAAAGCTAATGGGTTTCCAAACAGAGAGAAAATTAAATTAGATTGGATCAGAATAGATTTTTTCTAGCTGTACTCCTCAAAATACATGCAGCAGTCACAAGAACTGGTTAATAGCACAGTGTTTGTGCAAATAATTTGTTTTAGTAACCTCTGAAGCCACTCAAATTTTCCAGGTCTTTGTCTGTTACAGAAATTTAGCTACAATAATTAAATGTCACTAGAAGGTCTTATGTTACCCAGACTACGAACCAAAGCAGCAAACAAATAATTTCAGTTTTTCTATACAAAGTAATTAATTAAACTGACTGCAGACATTTTCTTCACATAAATTACTCTAAACAGATATAAAATTCTGCATCAACTATAGTCACATTATCTGCTCTATCAGGCAGTGTCTGGCCGCAATATTTATGTGTGCAATCTACAAAAAACCTGCTGCTTCGTTCTCACTATGTGTTCCTGTGTTGAAGCTCCGCTTTATTCTGTCAAATAATATGCAAATCCTTCTGGAAATGAGGTCTGTGATTGCTACTCCACCACATGTGTGTCTGTCATTAGAGAAAGTGAGTTCATGTGCCATTTCTATGCAATATTGTCTGCTGAAGTCTCTGCATAATAAATGGGGGAAACTAATTGCTTGATAGCAGAGAATAAAAATGAAAAAGTCTGCAGTAAGTTTGTGGGATTGTTTTCTCCTATTAGTTTTCGTGAATATATGTCTGAGATGAATCCCATCATTAGATATATAAGAAAGTATTTTGCAATTTTGTGTTGATGTGAAAAAATGTCCAAAGAACAACTTTTTTTTTATTTAACTAGTGTCCTCTTTCATTTGTTAATTCGTTTGCTTGTTTTTGAGTCATTTGCATGTTAGATTAGGACCTGTCATGTCGGAAGCATCTACAAAGTTACACCTTTTTACACTCACCGCTGGCTTTGTTTCCTTGTGTCAATATATATATATATATATATAGTAATTTTCACTTGGTAATATACACATAGTTCATAAAAAATATCCTAAAAAATTTACAAAATGTGTTCTCCTGTGTCAGCTCTATTTGCTAGCACAGGTCTGGGGCCTCACAACATTATTCCGAGAGGAGCAAATGGCCCCTTGGCCACTTTTCAGCTCCTCCTCCTCTGACTGGTTTCCTTCTCCAGTTGCCCTTCTATAATTAAAATTGCCACATTTAGCTCTGTCCATCTTCCCATCAAGTTTAGCCAGCTTCCTTGTTGCTGTTGAAGAAAACCATGGAACCATGACTGACTCTATGGCTCACCGTAGGGATGATCTGTCAGCATGTTTTCTAACAAATCTTTGAGGCTTTCCCAGAACAGGTGTGTTTAGACTGACTTTAACTTGCACACAGTTGGACTCTGTGTAGTAATTAGGTAATTGTTGAAGTCAGTTGGATGCACTGGATTTCATTTAGGGGTGTCTGGTCAAAAGGGGTGTACACGCCACAGAAAACTAAACGTTTTTCTATTTATCCCACTTTTTCTTTTTCTTTTGCATAACATCCCACTTAAATATATAAAGGTCTGTGATTGATGACAAAATGTAAAAATACTTCAAGGGGTATAAATACTTTTGCAAGGTGCTCTACGTCTTTTTCTTTCAAAATCCATTATGTGGAAGAAGAATGGGCAATCTATACATCATTTACCTTCTTTTAGCTGAAAATACTTTTGAATAGCTGTTCTCTATAAATCTACCTCTCTATATTCATAACCTTTCAAGGATGGCATTGGTATTAACTCAATATTTGAAAATAGCAAACGGTATGGTATAGCTAACTGGAAGAAAGACAGTTTAATGGTGCTTCCGTCTGTCATTTTCCAGCTTTATGTATGAAAAAGGACCTCTTTCATACATAAAGTAAATCTGTTTACTGTTGTGGTTTTAATTTATCTTTTCCACCTTTATATCATTTATCTTCTTTTTCTGATGATTTATTAGGAAAGCTTTTTCTTCCGTGAGGTCATTTTCAGGTTTTTTCCCTGTCTGATTAGATGACGCTTTTTAACTCACTTTCTGTTTTTCAGCATCTCAAGCATACTTTTTTTTTTTTCTTTTTACCCCACCGAAAGTTGTTTTGAGCTCTCTAAAGCTAATCTGTCTTACGGGCCTCTTTTCCTCCAGCTGTTTCTGAAGCTATTTACATAAAATCGGCATTATTTATGGACACCTATTCCTCCTGCCTGGAAGTGTAGCCCCAGGTACACGTCATGCCAATCGGAATACTACCAAATGAATAATGCATATTTTGTTACTTATCATGAGTAATGGCTCCATGGGGAGATGTTAGAGCCCAGAATAGTTGCCTGATGCTGATTCAAGGGGAGAACCAATCTGCTACTGTTAGCCTGGGACTTTAGTATGATATACTGTCTAAAAATTGTGTCCAAATAAAACATAAAACCTTTTTCTGACATACAGTAGATATCGGTAGATATACATGTTTACCTCATCGGCTTTAGGTGCAACCCAAAAGTAAGGATTGACTGGTATGCAGCTCCGCTAATGCTTCGACCCACTTGTGATTTAACATTGCGGTGAGAAGTGCCATGAATGTGAGCTCTAAAAACACATATTCCCAATAAGGGAATAGCAAAAAAAACAACAACCAAAACACAAATTAAAGATATGTACACAATTTGTATGAGAAAACCTAAAATATACTTAAAAAAAACAACACAAACTGATTAGGCTGTGATGGAAAAAGCCTTACATACAAGCAGTCATAAGTATGGCAATTAAAGAAAAACTATTTTACAAATATGCATGAAACAAGTCAGTTTTCCAGCGTTTCATTTTGATGAAAAAAATAATTGGCAGGCAAACTTGTAAGCTTGCAGATTGACGTCAAGCGATCAATGATCAATTTCTAAATTCTCTGTGTATTTTACCACAATATCTAGAATTGTATTATTTTTATTTGATTGACAAAACAATCTTTGGGTGATTGCTTTTGTTTAGAACATTTTAGTGTTATTTTTTTCCCTCTTAGACCTGTGTTAGTCTCTCCTTGTTGTGTTCTGTAAGTTTATCAGTTTTCATCATTGAATTCAACCTCCATCATTCATCTGCCTCTTACCTATTATTGAAACATGAAAGACATGCATAGTTGGGTAGGAGATTTAGACTTTGAGAAAATACAAGAACTCCCTAATGTTTTGGCTGCTTATATGAACATCTCAAACTAATCTCAGTGAGTCACAAGTTGAACACTTCCTAATGTTACTTGCTCTTACTTTTAGTTAAAGAAGTTTAAGTGAGAAACATTAAGAACAAATCTCAGTAAATCTCTCTCTAAAATAGATTCAAAGCAGCATGTCAGTGGGAAGGAGCTCCTGTTTCTTCCTACATCAGATACCTGTTAGTGTGGCAGAATATTTTTTTTTTTTTTATCAGCAACAGTCTTTATACTGGCAGTATCTTGGCTCTAAATCCGCCATAGTTTGCTTGGCCTTTGATGAGATTGTAAACTATTTGTTTTTGTCATCTGCATGCAGACACGCTTGTTTACTGTTGCTGGCGCTGGGAGAGACGCATTTCAAATCTCAAAGCAAGCAAAGCTGCAATAACAGCTGTTGTTTGGACGTCTTTTCACCGCTCAGAAAACTGGAAAGGATCTGCGTATCCTCAGTCATCTCTCGTCCTGATTGTGACAGAAATAATCACAAAAGATTTCAATACTTTTCTGTGTAAATCTGAATAAAAGTCTCCTCTGCATGAGGAAGTGAAACGGATAACTTAGTTCCTGTCACTGAGATCGGCAAGAGAAGGGAATGCTGCACATATTTGTTACGCCTAATTAAACACAGAGATATGAAGCACATTGCAGACTCTTTCTTGACCTATTTTGTTTCTGCAGTTTGTAAATTTAGTGCAGGTGTTCAGTGTTTTGGGCTCACAGGCTTCAGACAGCAGAAACTGCAGCATGCTCTATGCGGGCACTGCTAAACAAGTTACTGCCCTGAAAGACAAAGTGCTGTAATCTCCTCTGGGACAACTGAGAGCCTTTAATTATTCATAGATTAATAGACTGTAAAAATGTGTGTGTCCCTAGATGGCAACTTTATGTCTTATAACTCTAACCAGCCATTTTACTTTGGTTGTACAGTGAAAAAAACAACAAAAAACTTAAATATCACATAAATATCTAAGGGAGTTTAACAAGAGAGATCTGAATGGCAACTATATCTAGAAATGGCTTTGATTTCAACATTGTAATCTAGAGGTTATGGGGATTAAACATATAACTGTTTTTATGTATCTTAGCCTGACTAACCAAAATTAATTGTCAAAGACATCTTACTTTCTCAGTTTTTTATCGTGAGGGATGCTTAGTTCTAAGATTGACTTGCTACGGGAATTGTACAACTGTAGTAAACATAAATCAACTACATTTTATGGTAAACACTCTGATAATGTGGAGAGTTGTATCTTAAATCATGGTGATATGCAGAAAACATAAAACATTCAGCAACCCAAAGGTGCAATGATTGGGATCTACGAGAGTTATATTGAGTGTTATTACACCAACAACAGGTTTAACCAACCTGTTGGTGTTGTACCTTGTGTTTATGTTATTCCTATAAATATATTCCTTATTTACGAGGAACTAGATTCTGCTGAGTTGTTGCAACACTCTTATGGAATAGAATAGAAATGTCCTTAATTGTTCCACAGTGGGGACATCCAGATGTAACTCAGCAAAGTCACATGACATGGAAGCATGTAGGTTAAAGACAAAGATATTAATATACATATTTAAAAAACTAATATCAGTATAGTAAGGGCAAAATTGTGACACAAAATTCTGTGTAGTTATCAAAAATGGCATACTCTGCTCCAAGGAATGTGAAACTCGGAAGAAGCATGTATTGTGCCAGGTGAAGCCTAGTATAGCTATGACTAACTGAAATCAATTGCTTAGGGATATTAATAAAATTAGTAATTTAGATTAAAATCACCAAATTTTGGAACCACTTGGTTATCAAGGAAATAACCAAATAGTTCAGTCTTAGTTATTTACAAAAACCTGCAAGGTACAGATTAGGTTTTAAGGCTTTTCTCACATCTTCGTCAAAGATGCCTTGCCAATTGTTAATCTTGTAGAACCTGTAATCATAAGATTCCTTATGCAGAATTCTGAATACAACCAGAGACAAGGTTTAATCCATCTGCTGGGCGAATATGATAGTCACCTGTATTTTGAATCAAAAGCTCCTGGATGCAGAGCAGCCTTCTTTCTGATGCAGCAATGCTGCAAAGACAAGGATTTTTATCTTAGTCCTGGGATATAGTCTCATATAATGTCACAAAGTTTCCATTCTGAAACTCTTCCTGTTCCTGGAACCAGAGTGGGTTAAGGCAGTGTATCGTTGAATCAATAGGAATACCAGCCTCATGTATTCAGTCATTCGTGGCTGGAAGTATAAATCAGGTTTACATGCTCACTCAAACATTCAACGAACTTTTCTGCAGCTGCACAGAATAAATGACTACAGTGTCGATGAATTCAATAAACAGGAGCAAATGGGCAACGAAAGTGTTCAATGCATTAGACAACTCAATACTGGTGTGTTTATTTCTAATTTTCACTCCAAGATAAGTAGGAAGTGAAGGCAGGAACAAGCTTATTGTGTCTGTCACTAGCATGCCTGAAAACAGTCAATGGTTTTCCTAATGCTAAAGTGAAGACGGAAACCATAAAACTCAGTAGCATGAAGGTAAAAGGAATGTTTATCCACCATTTTTTCCCACTCTTGTCACAAATCATGGTGCTTTTTCTAGTGTATCCTGCATATGGTATATTGGAGCTTTAAAGAAAGAAATGAGACTTCTACCTGATGCAGATGTGACTGACTCACTGTCTTCATCACAGACATCATTATGGGAGCCTGTAAAGAAACTAGCTGCATACTAATTCACTACTTCACCACATGGCTCAGCCTCAGAGTAAGTAACAGGTGCTGATGAGAATATAACGCCTTACTCTGATGAATTGCTCATAAGATCTGAGGACAAGTAGTTTTGACTTCAAACAAAACATCTCTTCTTTTAAATAACGGTATATCTCTTGATTCTGGAGAGAAATTTCAGATCATTTTTGGCAATTTCTTTAAGCATCTCTTCCAGATTTCTGAATTTATAAATTTTGTAGAACCCCCCCCCCAAAAAAAAAAAATCTTTGAGGAAAAGCATGATCATAAAAAAAAGGAAACATGCACAACACAAATACAAGCAATTTATTTTGCACCCAAAAAGATAACTTGGATAAATCCCCATCTCAAAATAAAATCCCATAAAAATTCAGGCATGTTACAAGGCATTAGACATTCTGGTGTGAAACTTGGCCATAGCAGCTTTTACTTGTAGATAATTTTTTTAAATCTTCTTGCTCTTTCTAAGTAATTTGCGTTCTTTATGCTACTCTCTTATGCTCACAGTTATTTTGCATTTTGTTCATGTCACCCTTAACCCATGTCGTCTCCTAACACATCACTCCTCCCAATTTTACAATTAGCTGATTTTTTTTTCATTTTTCTCCATCTGTTGATTAGATTTCTCTGGTCACATCATACTCTCCTATCATAATAAATTATAGCTCTCTTGTCTGTACGCAATAAATGGTGGATTAAATGCTATAATAATATATCCCATGCTTTCAATCCATAATGCTAAGTAGCGTTTGCAATAAATTATAAGCACAAATAAAATCTTAAATTATTGGTAAATTTAACTTGAATGAAATAATACAAAATCAAATCAGGTCTCATTGTACATGACACTTCAGCTTTTACAATATTTTATTTTAGAGCAATTAACTTTAAACTACAATTTCTTATAGAGACTTTAGTTACCGTGCAGAACAGTAAAACGTATTTCCCCTCAACTCTTTTTAGTTGTAGAGTAAACCCTTGACATCAGTATGATCACTGCTAAATGTTAGTGTACACTGACTGTCACGCACATTGGTGCCCTTTTGAGACAGTTTCTTTGTTGTAAGGAAAACATACTTTTCGCTTGCCAGAAAAAAATAATTGCTTTTCAAAGGCAGCCATTGGTTTCACATGGCAGAATTTCAGCCATTAGGGAGCAGCACACTGTATCTATTCACTGACTCAACTCTTCCTACTGAGAGCTTAAATAAATCAGACAAATATTCAGTCTTTCCATGCTTTTGCATGATACACAGAATAATCTAACATAACTACATTAAAGCTCAGCACAAAATATTCCAACAAAAATTTGATTTTTACCAAGTGTCATAATTTTGGAGTAATGCACTCAGGCCTAGCCACTGTGAATTTTGACTACACCTCCATTTTTCATTGTGAACCCTGTGTGAATGGCTAATTGTGAAAAACTTTATTGGGATTCATACTGCACCCTGCCTGATATTGATCTGTGGAGATTCTTAAGGGATAAAAATGGTTTAAGGTCTCATGATTCGCTTCACCTTATCTGTTTCTCACCATTACTGAATGTGATACCAGTATTTCAGAACCAATAATGCAAGATTAATGCAAGGTCAAGTTTCTCAGCTACAGGAATAAAAAAAAAAATCTAATTTAACTTTTACTATTTTAATTCTATTCAGTAGCCCTTTCCAGCCTTTAACAGTTTAATTTTTGTCATCCAGAGCTGCCATAACTTTTAGCTCTTATCATCTCCCCATCAAGTCTGACCAGTCTAACCAGCCCAGCTGAGGAAAGTCATCTTCACAGTATAATGCTGCCACCACTATGTGTCACCATGGGAGTGTTGTGTTCAAGGTGATATGCAGTGTCCTCTTTTCCTCATGTATCATTTTGCATCTTTGGCAAAAGTTCAGCTTGGTCTCATCTCGCATAGATACCTTTGTCCATGTTTGCTCTCATAAACAACTGCAAGTTCTTTAACCAGTTGCTTTCATGCACTACTGTCTAACATAAAGTCCCAATAAAATACACTGAGGTGCACCGCTACAATGAAATAAAATGGAAAAGGGAAAAAAAAATCTGTCTTGCGAATACAAAGGCTTTTTCAAGATCTGTTAAGTGCATATAGTTCTGACACTGAAGCGCAGAATATACAGATGGGTGTTATAGGAAAGCATCCAAGCAAAACGGGTTTGGACCATTATTTTTTTTTTTACAAATGGCACTATGTATGCGAGTAAATACATTACTGACTGACAAGATGACTCTGCTTTCTCAAGCTTGGCAGAGGACGACTAATCCAGGATGTTGAGGGCCCAAAGCACACTGCCAAAATGCCCCAAGTAGAAAAAGAGTGAAAACTACGATGATTTAGTTACCTGATCTGAATCCAAAGAGAAAAATAGAACAAGCCCCTGCAGCAAAAAGAAGGTTTATATATAAACAGTGTCTCTAAAGGATGTTAAAACGTCTCCAGAGGAATTTCTGTGCTGCTGGTATAAAAATGTGCAATAAATCTATACTGTACTGCAGAATTAAGTGTTTTAAGTAAAAATATTTAGATTTCAATATTGGAAATCATGTCTATGGAAATGTTTTGAGGTCCCATGAGGCAACATTTAATTTAGTTTAAACTTTATTTGATGCATTTTTACAGGTTACTGTTGCCCTTATAGCTGCAAACATAATATGTAAACATGATGTGATCTGTGAATTTACACAGCAGAGTTTGTCTGACAGATGTAGTGGATGTTCAGTATCAGATCAAAGTTCAGCAGTGTTCAATGACTTCATCTTATCCCTCTCAGGCACCTGTTTGTTTGCCATCAGCACTCCAGTCATGCTAGGCACGGTTCACTGCTCCTCATATAGATGTCTCGAGCAACTCAATCCTGTGTGACCTCAGACTGGCTGATGAATTCACCCTCCATCCTCACTCCAGTTTATCCAACTCTTAATTGGTTTCTCTATTTGTGTAATTTACTTTCTTATCCTCACTTCACTGAATAAGAAACAGAACGGGTGTGCGCACATGAATCACTTGTGAAGAGTTGCCAATTTGACTAAAATTAAACTTCAAAAACAACTTGCAGCAGTCTGAGAAAACTGCATGGGAGAATAATTTTTTTCTTGCTGCTATCAAGGTTGTGGACTTCAAGGATGAAACAGCAGGGGTGCAATGAGGGAGTACTCCAATTAGACACAGACTGAGGTTTGCAATTTGCATAGGCACATGCATGACAACAAGCACACAAATGCATGCACTGCATTACATACATAAAACAATGTCACTTTACAGCAGCTCGTTATTGAAGTTTCCTAATTAAGCCAGATTTACAGATCTGAATACATAATTTTTTATAATTGTTTTCTTTTTTTAAATTGTTGCTTAAGATATACAGTGCAACTTTTGATCAGTGACTGGTCAGAAGAAACATAAACACCCCAATCAGACATTGACACTGCTATTTCTGTAAATGTCATCTTATGTACAAGCAGAAAGTAATAGATACCAAAGTTTGGAAGTAGACTTTCATTCAATCGATGGCTCATTTTGAAGCACAAGTAAACCTTGAGAAAAAATTGGGAAATAGGTGCCTGAAGAAGATGAGCTTTAAATAATTAGACCACAAGAAGAAACGATATAACACTCTGTCATGAGCATGCAGATATTAGTAGGAATTGCTGTGTAAGACTAAGTGTGGTGGCTGTCATCAAAAGGAGGCAGGAGTTGCAGTCTGGTGGGGGATCTTTTCCTCTAATAAAAGCTGACTGCAGTTCATTTTAGCTTCATTCCCTCCACCCTACCACAGTCTTATCCCTTTTATCTAGCACTTTTCAGAGGACATTTATTAAGTGTTTCACAATGCGGAATCCTTCAAATTATTCCATAAATTAAAAAAAAAAAGATAAAGAAAAATGGTAGAGACATTATGTTACTATACAACAAGGAGGAAATTAATCACGCACGCAGTTACTGAAATGTATCTAACACTTGGTAGGAAAAAAAATTGGTAATGGAACTATTTTCCTTGACTGCTCAGTTTTGATTTTGACTCAATTTCTGTCTGAAATCTTGCAGGGAGCAGAAACTCATTGCTGGTTCATTATGAAATTATAATCTTAACTTCTGTATTATGGGTCCAATGGCACTGGTTGAAAGATTCAGAAATAAATACAACCAGTGCCCCTTGTTTATTTAGCAAATAGTCAGTAAAGGTTTTGCGATAGAGCTTTTTCCATTTACTTATCACAGCAACCTTATACGCTGGTAATGAGAAACATTTTAAAGGCCGTCCATTTGGATAAAACCGGCTGATATCACTTTACACGGAGGGAGAAGGAATGCCTCGAGAGACATTTAATCAATTTTTGACTTTCAATTCGTTTCTACTCTTTCCCTGTATCATTTCAATGATAAAACATAAAAATATATGTAGTCATTTGCTATTTCTTTGTGTAGATTACTTGGACTGTTGCCAACATCTTATGTGATTTATTTATTTTTTTAATGCCAAAGGATCCTTCAGAAATATTTTTAGTGAGAAATATGTTGGTCTGTTCAATACTTAACACTTTCTATGGTGGAAAAAACTGAGTTGGAGAAAGTGTACCCACTGTCATTCAATTTAAACCCATGATTTTAGTCTTGACTTATGAAATACAGCTTCTGTAATGCTCCTGATGCCCATGTTATGCTGAATGAGTCAAGTCTAATTGCCATAAGCAAGCAATCATATCAAACTGCCAAGTAAATGAATAAAGCTTGTATTCAATGTGATACACAGTGAACCCTCTTTTTTTGCGGGGGTTGCGTTCCGAAAAGAACCCATGATAGGCGAAATCCGTGAAGTAGTTACCTTTATTTTTTACAATTATTATACAGTATATTTAAATACTCTACATTGAAACCAAAGAACAAAACCTGTTTTCAGGCTCAAGCATTTTTTTTAACAAATATAACGCTTTCTTATAAATAACTACAGTAAAATAATCATTTTAATCATCAATACGAAGTACAGTAGGACAAATTGTGACTCGCGTATTTCACTGAGCCTCTGACTGTGACGCTGCGGCCGGACTCCGCTCTCTAGTGTCTTTTTCTTCTGGAGCCTGTGGTGCAGGTGTGTTTTTTCGAAAGAAGAACATAGTTATTGGTAGTTGTTGTCGCTTTTTTTTCTTCTTCTGGGCAAAAACATTTACCAAAATTTGCCAAGCTGTATTACGTGTATTTAAATACGGTAACGTTATTGGCGCACAGGTAGAGAAGAAGCGCAGAGACTGTTTAGCCAATCAGGACGCAGAATACAATGCACTGTGAAAAAAACTGCACAAAAAAATCCGCGAGGCCGTGAAAGGTGAACCGCGTTATAGCGAGGGTTCACTGTAATCTATAAAAACATATTTCCCTAGCTTCTTAACCCTAATATTAATTTAATTCCTACATTTAAATTAATTACGCTTCTGTTATACCTCAGTGGTGACATCAGGACTCGTTATACAATCTTTATACTTGTGTCAACACAAGTTGTATTTATTATTTATGGAGCCTCTGATATTTTTCTTTTCTCCTTTTCATTCTAGTTTGAAGAATCATACTTTTTAACCTTTTCCCTTTCCACAGAAGCAAAAACGCTAGTTCTATTTATCCTGACAGTTTGCAGGCACTTTTTGTGTGAAGTTCTAATCCAGGTGAAAGGTGGTTAAAAGTTCATATAAATGCTGCTACAGGTGAACCTGCTCTGGAAGAACACCTAATAAATTGTCCAGCTTGATTGAATCTGTGACAAGGTGCAAAACCTTTCAGGTGCATGACCAGACGACATCCCTGCATGTAAGGCCAGTACGATTAGGGTGTGTGCTCCCAACCTTGCGCCCAGTTGATGTACTCGCTTTGATAGCTTTGTACTCGCTTTGCTATCAATGTTATCGGTGTATAAAGAACCCATTTAAAATAAATAAACAAGCAATGCCTGGCAGGGCGGTGAGGAGGGCAAAAAAAGCCAGGTGGCTCGTCATGCTTATAATATACTGGGGGATTCCCTGAACACATTAAAACTTTTTGACATGTGCATGCATTATGAACCTGTATTTGTGAAGACTCTTCATTGTTAAATAGCATGGAGAGACGCATTGATGTTAGCTTTTACTGCTTCCATTAATTAGCATGGTCATTGAGTACAACTGGTACACCCTTCAGATTTGTAGCACTTTTTCTGTTTTTGAATCATGCTTGTTGACATTTTTTAACATGTTTCATTAGTATTTAAAATGCTGAGACCTATGGAGTCTAAAATATATCTCTTGGATCTTTAGCAGTTTTAGTCTGACCTTGATTAGAGGATCATTTAGGGACCTCTGCTCCCAAAAAGATTGGACTCTATCTTCAGTGTTTTCAGCTTCAAAATAACCTTTAATATTGTTTGATATTGACCTTATACCTCCTTCTCAGGTTTATAGGCAGAATGGTTTTATTCTATCATGGCATGTCAAAACTATATAGAATTGGAAGATGGAGTACCTTCTTTCCCCCCCAGGATCTTCTTTTCCAATTAGAAGTTTTTGTATTGCCTCCTTTTAAGCCTGACATGTCTCTCATGACTCTTGTCCGATGAAATCATGTTGCATGAGAAGAGTCAGCCATTTTTCAAATGTAGATGATTATGACTTTTAAAGTAAAAAAAAAAGTTAAATTCAGCTCACTTCAGTACATGAAAAAATAAAGATTTATTTTGTTGGATAATTACTACATAAATTTTTTTTTTTTTTTAAAGAAAAAATAATTTTTTTCTTGTGAAAAAAATTATTTTTTTTTCACAAAAAAAATAATTTTTTTGTGAAAAAGCAACTCTGGTGGTTTGAAGCAGCAGCTGTCAAACCACTAGAAAAAAAAACAAGGTCATGCAGGTAATCTTGTTGATACAATGTTTATCTCCCAGCCCAGAAACTTCAAAGGAGCCCTGTCTTATTGCTGCAGTGAAAAAAACTGTTTAAATATCTGTTAAAAATAGAAGTGGGAAATTGTTGTGAAGGTCGCTGGCTCTGCCATGCTGGTTTCCTTCGTTCACTAAGCTGGCAGAAGATGAGCCGTTTCTGTGTCAGATGGATTCCTTTGTTTCCCTTGAATTCAAGAGAAACACTGTTCTTACATTTTGTTAAAAATCAAAGCTGCCATGGGCATTGTTGAGAACATCTGCTAGTCTGTCTTATCATATCTCACACTCAACAGTAGAATTATTTTTTCACATTTTACAAGAACAACCTGTTAAGTACACAAATGAAACTATATGTCACAATATATCCATATTAGTTATTTAGAAGTGTTTTTAGGTTCAGTCTGTAGATATTATGCTTCAACCTATTTGCTTTTTCTGGAGTTACAGCCAGTAAGTACGAATGTTTGTATTCATATCTTACAAAGAGGCAGTCGTGCGGAAGAAACAGCATGTGGTTTATTGTTATATTACTGTTCCTGGCGCTGCATTCACTGATTTCATTTTGCATGCAAATTGGTTTTGACATTGTGACCCCATGGAAAGTTAAATGACATTATTGTGCCATTACAATAATGTTCCATATTTATCTCCTCTTGCTGTTTTTCTCTTTGCAGCTTCTTCTGCTGACTTAAGCAACTTTGTGTGACAATAACCTCCCATAAAAAAAAAAGTAAATTGACCTTCACGTCTTTTATTCTTAAAAGGAAAACAAAAAATGACAGAAACTTTACTGAACCTTTGTCCGACATGATTACATCCTTGGATATTTTGTTTTCACACCTTACTAATATATCTCTTTTATTATTTATTAATGAGGACCTATCATTGATGTTTTATCAATAAGAGATATTTCAAAATGTAGGCTTGTCTTAAAAATTTCATTATAGCACATCAACAATAAAATTATAGGTGAGAAGAGAATTCATCATGGGCCTTAAAGGTCAAATGAAGACTACTTTAGTTTTTCAAATAACTATATAATTTGATAGTATGCAGTATTTGAATACCCATCAAATTTCTGAAACGTAATTTTCTACAAACTGCATTAATATCATTGTTTGAATTACCCTTCTGAGCTCATGAAAGAGGGGGAGCAACACGTGACGTTGTGGTCAAATGATTTGGGGGATTTGAAATGGGATATTGCATGGCTTTAGGTGCGTAAATCTGTTTTAGTTTTTCAAAAGATCCGAAAGATTTGAGTGGATGGTGGAGTGCGGACAACAAACTGGAAACAGACGAAGCATAGCAAGCTCTTCTCATAACAAGCTTCGCAGTCTATACAGTTCTATGGTTTTGCACCATAGAACTGCAGTTTTGCACTGAAAGGGCTCCAGCTGAAGGAGAACACAAGGGCGTCAGTGTTGTGCTGCGTCGAAAGCAAAAACACTGCAGCCATACATGGACCTTCTGCAGTGGATATGACTGGACCTTTTCTGAAACATCAAAGCATGAGGACTAGATGAAATTTAATAGCGAAAAAGTCAAATGACAGATGTTAATTTTATCCAGTCAGGTGTAGATCTTGAGAAACTCCTACAATGACATGCTTGTTCAATCACGTTGAACTGGATTTTGTTCATACAGTCAGAAGTGGTCCATGAGAAACGCGTTTCTTTGGAAACGCCCATGTCATCTGCAGACATACATACTTGGAAATTTCACTTTTATGACTATCTCCAGTTGCGTAGCTGGAGATGTGCTCAAATAACAGTGGTTTCAGCATAATGTTCATGCATAATGAGTTAAATTGTGATGGGCATGCATTTAGCTACCCACCATGTTGCATTTCCTCTCCTCCCAGCATTCCAGTCAAGGCCACTTTCCTAGTCGTTTTCTTCAGAGCGTTCTGTATGAGCAGCAAATTCTCTACTCTTTTTGACAGGTCCAATTTGGTGCAGCTGGACAGTTTTTATATTTGGTTCTGTAGCAAAATCTTTTTCAGTTTCAGAGATGGACATACTGGCAGCTGGGTAGTTTGTCCACAGTGATGTGACATAGCAGCATCTGTTTGCCTTACAAACAAGAATTCTCATTTTCAGCTCTGCCTTGTAGCTCTGTTTAACAGGTGGAAATGTGTGGTTTTCATTATTTTCCCAATACAGTTGAGAACAATTTCAATCTGAATTTTGATTAAGATATATGAATGCAAAATATACTTTTTTCTATTTTACTTTAAGTTGACCTTTAACACAATATGATTAAGTGCCTGTTTCAAGATTTACTAACATACCTCAATGCATGCATGCAGGGAATGCATACGTTCAGTGATTACAGGAGCAGGAGAAGATGTAGATCAAGGTAAAACTCAAGGCGAGCAATGAGCCATGCGTACACGAGGATGATTGACAGCGGTAAGACCATCAACCTGACTCTGATTGGTTGTTTCTAGTTAACACTGAGAAGGCAGAGGAGATTGATTTTATTAAATTTTTTTTCACAGAACCTGTTTTCCACAGTTTGAAAAAAAAAATATATGTAAACAAATATATTTTTTATTATAAAAGTTACATGCTGTAGTATTAAGAAGAACAATATCTGAGGATTCTTTTTATTTCTTGATGTAAATATGCAAAAACATTCAGTTTCAGAGCATATTCTGGTTGGGGTACAAGTGGAATAGATTGTTAGTTCATTATAGTGCAGAGACACATGGGGTTATAGTTGGTACTTAACTCAATGCTGGAAAGTGTTATTGATTAAAGTGGGCATCTAAAAACCTTTATGTCTTTGATCTCCAGAAGAGTGCCTGCAAAGCCTTATTTGAGGAGGAACACTACACACTATTCCCTTTGTGTTTCCTCTGTGTCTGTATTGTCTGTGCTTTAAAAGGTTCCTGTACTATACAGGCTCACAGTTCATCTCTGCAGGAACAGTTTTGTCCTGAATCATGAAGGGGCTCGCAAAGAAAAAAGTGTCTCAGAATATGTCCACTCACACTACATATGGTCTAAGCTGAAATTTCACTCAGAAGAGATTTTTACACCCCGAAGCGTAAAAATCTCACCTTGCTATTGTAAAATTATTTTTTTTTCGGAAAAAGATTGATTGTGTGTAACAGTCAGTCTTCATTAAATACAAAGAGCGTTGTCTAGGGCTTCAATTTTCAAGATAAAAAAAAAAAGAATAAATAAACATTTGACTACATGGATGCTAGAAGAATATTGGAAGAAGCAGAGAGCACAGGGAAATTTGGCTGAGCTGGTATGAGTGATTGAAATCATTTCTTACCGTAAGATTTCTCAAATAGCCCCCTTTCTGAGGCCTATAAATGACAATGATGGGATGAATGGCTGGACAAAATGAGAAATGTGACTGGCATTGTAGCAAAGAATGCTTTGCGAGAGAGAGCTAAAGAAATGGGGAAACTGCTGGAGCAGCAGAGAGCACTGAACTCTGCACAGTACAGCTTGTTTTACTGTGTTTTACTGTGCATAGAAATAGCTATTTGGAATAATCAGGGTAGCTGTTTGGAATACATGTTATTCACATTCCCAGAGAGGGGAAACAATATATTGCTGCGTAAGTTTATTTTACATGAATACAGCAAGTTTTATCCCCTGATCCAATTCAACAAATTGGGTGCGTCTTTGCGCTCATGAGTGTCTTTGTATATTCTCCAAAAGAAAGCTGATGATTTCATTCTCAGGCTTCACTCGAAATACTCTGATCTACACCATAAATATTACAATTTTGCAAGATAAATATAAGGCTTGAACCAAGATTAGGCTCTTACTCAATGAATATCAAACATCATGAGACGAAGTCACAAACCCTCACAGTGCTTTTATCATCAGTGTTTAGAGGAGGGCTCTGTAATGTGTGATGAGCCCATGCCATAGGAAGCTACTGTAGGTACAATATCATTGTCAATTTGCACATTTGAAAATATTTGTGACGTATGATGTTGAATAGCTATGAACTGGATTTAATGGGGCGCAATACTTAGAGCGGGCGTCCTGTGTACAACAGCTGTGGACTTTGACACAAGTGACCTTAAATTGGTTCGGAAACGTCACAATGAAAACTATAACATATTTCCAGACTTTGTAAATACAATAACTGACCCTTCCATGAAACTGTAACTCTGCAGATTTGGTCTCAAACAAGACATTTAGCAGAGAGCTGAAAATATATATTGAAGTTTGAATTCTAGTCTCTAATGTAGACATAGTGAAAGTTATACGGAGAACATTACACTTAAACCTTGGAGAATGTAATAAACTTCAAACTTTACATTTCAACTTGCTTATTGAGGACACACAATAAACCTCTGCATTTGCTGAAATGCAGTGCCTTTGAATTATACCAATGGTGATGGAATCCAATGAAATCTATGTAAATGGACATTGTCTTGCCAGGACAAATTATACACTTCATTTTCCTTTGCAGCTGCTTCTGTCAGGTTTATGTTGGCTGTATTATCAATGCAATTCATTTTATGGTTGCATGAATCTTGCCTGCATAATTCCACATGAACAAAGACAAAGTTTGTCATTGTAATTTGGAATATGGTATTCTATTGCTGGCCAAATAAATTATTGGATACAGGGAATTCTTAAAAGTCCAATGTAGAGTATGTTCTGGATTTTTAGTTACAGTCACTTCTTCAGATTTTTTATTCCTTCAACATTATGTTGTCAAGGATGAAGAGAGTGCGGTGCTTACAAACAACACATCTTCAGCCATAATATATATATTTTTGAGTGTTGTTTTGACAAGTGAGCCACACTCTCAGGGCTTCATCACACTTAATGTGTCTGAGTGTGTGGTTTTTCTATCTGTGTGCATCCTGTCCTACAGTTTCCTGACCGAGCTTTTCTAATTAGCTCACCGTGATGACTCCTACATAAGCAGGCGAGTGATCTCCTCCAAATACAGTTCATCAGCTGTGACGGCTATAGCATCAGGTTCTCTTGACATACCTGGCTAATGGCACCCTGTGGATCTCTTTCTAGGCCACCTCCTTTTTATTCTGCCCACATATTCTGTTGTACACAAACTCTCTTATTATCCATCCGCTTGTTTGTTGAAAATACTTACTTACGTACTCTGGTACTTTGGTCGATTTCAACACTTTCTTCTGTGTCATTTCAGTGACTACAAAAAGGCGAATAGATGCAAACACACAGTTGTGACTTCCTGAGAATAACTCAATACTGGCAAACATTTATTTTATTTTATTTTATTTCAAGTAACAACATGACAAGAATTTTCAAGATATTGTTGCACTTCTGTTTTAAGGTTCATTCTTCTACAGCTACATGTCAGTAGAAAGCACAAACAAAATCTTACATCTCCAAAAAATTAGATTTAAAAGCATTTTTTTTTTTTCTTCTATTGTAACATTTGAATAATTCATTAAAATACAAACCAAAATGTTGCATGCCATTAAGCATTTAGAGGAAGGACTCAGTTCCTGATTTGATGTTTAAATATTTGTATCTTTGCATTCATTCCTAATGAGGCTTTCAGTCCTTCTGGGCATGCTTGGCATCAGAGATATTCTGCCAGTATTTGTAAATAAATCCTTTTAGTGGCGCTTTGCAGAAAAGGTTTGACTTCCTTCTCTGCTTTCCACAACATCACAAATCTGCTCAATTGAATTCAGGTCAGGAGACACGCTTGACCAAGCTTTATATTTTCAATTTTTTGTAATCAATTTGTATGATCATTGCACTGCGTCGTTGCCAAGCTTCTTGAGGCCGGGAGCTGTCTTTTCATGCTTTACTTGGTGTAGCATTTGAGTGTGTCATTCTGTTACAACAACTTTTGTAGTCATTTGAATCCAACATACCCAACATTATTTATCAAGCTTTCTCCCATGTATGTTTGTGAATTTATACCTTGCAGTTTTGAGCTGTTTTGCTACAGTATTTTTTATTCCTGGTTTCTTCAGAGTTGATTTTTACACAGACTGTTTCTTAATAAAGGAATCCAGGAACGCATGAATAACCTATAGGTCAAAGTTAAATATTCAAGGATGACAAAAAGGATTTCTTTTCTTGCTATCGTGGTTTTGAGATACTTTCCCATAGCCTACGCTCTGTCCTACCTTGCATTTGGATCCCTTCATGCTTCTGTGACCTCTCCCGTATTTAATGTGACACAATAAGCACAAGATGATGCTGTTTAAAATTTTTAAAGGTTTGCCTAAATCAATAAAGAAATGTTGGTGTGTTAACCTGAAGAGGATTTACCACCCATCCACGCCTAATGTGTGACTGTGTGTTGAAATTTGTTCACAAATATCTAGAATGTTTCAGTGAGGTAGGAAGTATTTTGAATTCATCCTTAAGATGTGAAACTGAATATTTGCATATTTATTGCCTCTGAATTGTTCAGTTCCAATGTTATTTTAGGATTTTCCAGTCATATTACAAAGCTAAATATCAGCTCAAATGTAGGGGGACTGTAGCATTTTAATGATACCAGGAGTACATTTATATGTACTCAGCTGACTGGTATACAGGACTACCGGAGATTTCCCTTGTGGCCCGGTGGGTTAGTGGGATGCTGGTTTAAGCCCGTGGAGAAGCTGCCACGCTCGCGGCGTAGTTACACAGAACCTTCTTGTTTTGCAGTGCCAATAATGTCTCAAATACTTTATCAAATACCTTCCCCACCTTTCCTCCACTTCTACCAGGCTGACCACCTCAGTGAGCAACTTGAGGGATCTGTAAACACATGAACGAGTGCTACAGGGCCAGCCGCCTGACAATGAAGAGCGAAGATCAGAAAAACTCTTCTCAAATACCCTGGCCTTTGTGGTGCTTATTAAAAATTCTATGGTCATGAAACGAAAAAGGTTCATCCCTACCAGTGCCACATAAATTAATCTCCCTGTTTGCCTCTCGCGTCTAGCGACAAGTTATACAGTGCAGCGGCTCGAGCTTGTCACGCAGGGCTGGCCCAGTGTGGTATAAGGTCTTAAGCAGAATATGATCTACAGTAGAGCCCCCTCTTCCTGTTAAGAGCCCCACCAGAAAGAATGTTTCAATATAGATTTGGTGGAATTTAGGAGATGGGGACAAGTTTAACTGGCCAAGCAATTATTGGTATTATTATTTACTAAGGTGTATATTAAGGTGTATTTGTGAACAAACCAAGATAAAACTCATAGGTTCAGACTGTAGTAAAGGTCACACAGCAATCAAATTCTGATGATTGTACTTTTCACTTTTACAGGCCAGGATTCAAGAATTTCTCAAATACGCATGAAAGAATCAAAGCAACTCTCCAGGTATATTTTTAATTAGGAAATAACATTATAACATTGTATGAATCTCAAAAAAGTTTATTTTACAAATTGGACTCACCTTTAACAATCATAAATATACATGACCTTTTATTTCTTAAACTTGAAATGATGTCTCATCTGATCTGACGAATGATCCCTTTTTTAAAATATTTTCTCTGGTGATCTGCCAAAGATCTTCCTCTATTGTCTTCGTTTGATAGCGTAAATATTCAGGATTTTAAGTGGTTGGTTAAAATTTAGCCGAATTTTTCTCATTTTCTTTTCGATTGGTACTTGATGGAAAATATTCCACTGGTCTCAGAAATAAAACCAATGTCATTTAGGGTAAATATTCAACACACACTTGCTGAAAACATAAGTTAAGATGCATCTCAATTGCATAATTTACAAACGGCACAACAAACTGTTGACATGTCCCTTCAAAAATACGGCCCGTTACACACAATTGGCCATAACAATCTGATTTACTAGAATACGGATTTTTAGCACATTAGCGTTGCAATTTTCTAAAGTTTGCCGAGATGTAGAGTCTAAAAGCAGTGAAGTCTTCCACGTTTTTCTGAGACTGCTAATTAATATCGTCCCTGAAGGCACCAAGGACTGGCTAGATCATGAGTTCTAAAATGTAAGACATCACTGGCACAAAGTAAATGTTATTTCAGCAATGAAACAACTCTCTTGAGAATAATTAGAGGTACTTCATTAAATAGTAGAATAGCACTGTAACCTGTCTCCCTCCTGCTCTTTGTCTATCCACATTGAAAAAGAGCCGTCAACTTTGCTAATGCAACTTAGGTTTAATGTAGACATCTGCTTTAGACACCGTATATACAGTTGGTTAGTGTTTTTCACCAACTATACTTTTGTTGAATATCATCCTCATTGTTTTAGAGTTTTTGTTTTAGATAGAAAAACAATAAAACGCAAATGGATAATAATGAATTGACTACTACTATGACATTTAAAATGAAAACAAAACCCAACGTCACCAAAAAGGTGGCAGTCATAAAATAAAAACATAATTAATATGCGTCTAAAGCTACCACAGCTGATCATTTTAAATAAATCTAAAAAGGATTAAAAGCTTTATTAGATATGACATACACATTAAAAAGGATAAATTATGAAAGATTTAGATCTAAGACATCACTTTTGTCCAGGGAGGATAAATCTGTCCCAATCACCTGCTAATTTTCAAGAATGTCACAAACATTTTCTGAAAATGTGGTGTTTGGTTACATCGCATCATCATTAATATGTAGTAAAGATGATTCTGTTTTAGCGGGTGCAGCTCCAAAAACTCTTTTGTGACAGAAAAGTCTGCTTTAAAATGACTCGTGTTTTAAAAAACAACTGACCAGATGTTTCATACTTTCAAGAAACATTGAAAACTTTTTTATATTTTATTTAAAATATATTTGCATATTAAGAGGATAAGAGACCTACAAATTGCAACATTTATAACTACCCTAGATGAAACAGTCATTTCCTGATGTTAGCTCTCTGTTTGATGAGAATAATGCCCTCTGCTTCCAAGTAAAAGAAGCCACTTAAAGGCTAGATAGGAAGAAAATGATGTGGATCAGGGTTGTCAAACTAAATAAACATCTACATCTCTGCACAGTTAGAGGTTATGTTAAAATAAAAATAACACTCACAATGAAACGTTAGTTTAAGCCTTCTCTTAGATTTTCTTTTTATAACATCAACAATTATCAATGGTTCATTTTAACAAGTAGCAGGAGGAAACTGAAAAAAAAAGAATATCTACCTAGATGTGTTTCTCAGCAATGCATGGTGTTTCCAATGGTTTCCCTCTCCTCTTTCTAGCTGATGCAAGCTGAAATTCTAGAGCAACCTTGATGTTCTCTTTTTTTAAAAATAAATAAATATAAAAAATAAAATATATAAATTCGGACCCTCCGAGCAGCACGGCCACTAGAGGCTGCACAAGCAAAGATACATTGATCAGTTCTGAGAGAGGTGAAAGCCAGAGGAATCAATTGAGAAAGAGCAAAAAACCCCCAAAACAAACAAACAAAAAAAGCAGATGGTGAGATCGCATGCAGTTCAACTCAGCAAAAAAAGAGTGACAGAGTGAGGGGATAGCTGGAGGGGGTGACAGGAGGAGAAACCGGCAGCCAGAGTGAGAGCATCTTCAGCTCGCTGGAGAGAAAGGGGGAGGGAGAGAGCGAGAGAGAGGGAGCGGAACGCCAGGCTGCCCATCCTCATATTTCCTTGTGCATCTGTGTGAGCGGCAGAGAGGGCTGAGCACATCTGACTCTTGTGGAGGCAGCAGGGACTCATTCCACTTGGCCAAGAGAGATCGATGCTTTTACGTGGAGCCGCACAGGACGGCTGAGCGCCCTCCTGCAGAAAGTCTGCGCAGCGCCACCAAGAAATTAAAGAGAACAAGAGGCAAAGACTGAGTCCATCACAAAGCTCTGAGCGGGTGAGTTAACTTAAGCTTTTTTTAAATTTTATTTGAATGGAGCAGAGTCTGATCTGCACGTGTGAGATACTTTGTGGTAAGTGTATGTCTACTTATCTCGGATCCTCACTCATGCACAGTTTTGCACATTTATCAGCCTTTTGAAGTTGCTGCATCATCTCAGTTTTTAATTTTGTGCCAGAGCATTACAGTCATCGTCTAGGGCAGGTGATTAACTGGTGAGGCTCGGCATCAATCAAGGCGTTATCACGCCGAGCAGAGGAAATCACAACAATAGTTGCCTAACGACCCTTTATTGTTGGGTTGTTGAGAGGATATTTTGCTTGCAGTGTGGTTCAAGTGTGCTGCAGGAGCTTTGTGTCAAAACCCAGGAAAATGTGTCTGCAAAGCAAGTCCCCCTTGAACAATTTATTAAGGGTGACTATATAAGCTTGCTTTAAGGAAAAGAATGGGCTGGTTGATGCTTATGTCAGATTGTCACTGTCTTAATCGAAGTAGATGTTTGTTGAAAGTTACTGGTTATTACGCTCTGTAGTTTTAAATATTTTTTTTGTCTGGAAAAGAATTAATAAATAAACAACTGTAGCTCTGAATAAAATCTCCCTTATACAGATAACTCTTAACATTCTGAGTTGATGGGACTTTTTTTTTTTTTGTAAATAAAGTGCAGATAAGCCCCAAATTTTTTATAGCCTCTTAACAGATTTGCAGATTTGGATTTAATCTATTTTTATCCACCCAAAGAGTTTTTTTCTTTCCCTGATGGTAAGTAAGACAGACATATTGCAGAAGATGATTCAGGAATGTAAAAGTAATGTCAAGTTTAAAAAGAAATATCTATTTTAATTATAATTTTACTAGAAAACGGCATGGTAAAACTCATTCCTTTTTAAATGATCACTGGGATCACTGGAATATCTCTATTGACATAATTGTCAAACCCTTCCTATAAAATTGATGAGTAGCTTTTTGAATGTTTCCACTGGACTTTGAGTCAAAATGTGTCAGGATGAGCCCCAAGTTTTTCATGTTAGATGATTTCTTGTCATCACCTTAATCATTTACTCAATTCACTGATTCTCTCAGATTTAGGTCAGGACTCTGAATTAGACTCTCCAAAATGTTACTACTTTTAATCAGAAGAAACATGTGGATAAAATTAATGGATCACCGTAAACTTGAATCCGCTATAGATATAGAGACTTTCAGTCTTAACTGCAGTTTCATTATGATCCCAGTTGCTTCCTTTTGCAACCCAAAAATGACCTTTTTCTGAGCATGGTTGATGTTATTTCTTAAATTTATATGCGCTGTACTATTTTGACAGTAATTACAAAGCTTTCGGACTGTTGGAGAAATCAATTAACTTGTCATTTTATATCAGATAATTCAGCATGTTTCAACTACACTCTCTTGTTGGCATTTAAAGTTGATGTTGATGTACATACATTGAATTGTGGTTTGAAATACCGCGTCCTGCTCGAATGATCCCCTCATCCATCTGAACGTGTCTCCATTCCTCTTTCAGTCTCTGCTCCTCTGCCTTTGTAACACCCCCCACCACACACCTCCACCCAGTGTTTTGCTGTGAAGGTTATTGCCATATATCGAGCTGGTTTAATTTGTCAAAGTCCGACAGACATATTGTCCATGGTCAGAACAGGAGAACAGGTTGGGGTTGGGGATTCAATTCAGTTAGATAATAGCACAATATTGAAAGCAGAGGCGATGTGTTCAGCTCTGGACCTGTCTGGAGGAGGACAGACTGAGAGGGGAAAAAGGCAGATGTGGTGAAAAATAGGAACACAAGCAGAGAGAAAACCATCATTTCATGTAAACGCAGAGACTGATTGGTTGATTTCCAAGGCTTTTTTTTTTTTTTTTTTTTGCCAAGGTGATATGATGCTTGCGAATGGGAAGGCTTGAGGTTATCATTCCTCACACAAAGCTTGGCTTTCCCTCTCTCCCATGTGAGACCACTACCGTTAAGCTGAGACACAAAATGTGAGGGATCGCTCACTCTTTTTTTCCAATCGTTCTCATTGTGATTGCAGCGGACCATTTTTCTGAGGTTTCTTCTCCTCACCGGCTATTTACCTGTTCAAGTCTTTGCACTGGTTTTTATTGTCACATATCTTTAATAAAAATCACATAGAGTTGGTCACATGCTTGTCCAGTTTAAATAACGATGATGTCAAAGTTGAGTTTAACATCTAAATATTGGTTTGTCCAGTGTATTTTACCTTCTATGTTTTTAAAAATTGGGTTTCATGTCTGGATTTCTGATTCTATGGTTAACACATTGTTAATTACATCTTACAGAGTCGAACAATCCAGTCTATACAAATACTTGCTCAAGTCTTTCCCACATTCTAGTTTGCATTTGTTGAGAGTCAGTTTAAATAAGAGCCTGCGTTTAGTCTTTGAATTGCAAATGGTTTCAGTAAATTACTCCAGGAGCAGGTGGTATTAGTAAAATATTTCTCACACTTCCCCCCTTTTAGGGCTATCACCGCTGTTCTCTCTCCTTTCTGACTCTTTTCCATTTGTTTCACTGCCAATTTGCAGCTGAACAAGATTGCAATTGCCTGCATTATAATTAATAATTTACATAATGCTTTATTTTGATGGGAGTTTTATTCCCCCACCGCAGCCCCCCTCACGTTAATGTTAATTGTGTTAGCTAAGCTATACGGTCATTACTTATTGTTAGGAAGAGAGTTAAACGCGTACATATCCAGCTGTAATTATCGACTGCGGCGTCCATCAGATAAAGTGCAGATTTAAACACAGGGAAGAGAAAAAAACAGATAGAAATCTTTAACCATTGGTTCTAATATCCATCACACAAGTGTATTACCAATTAGATTAGTGCGACTCTACTACAGAAACAGCAATCTGGAGGTTGTTATACAAACATTAAAACAAATGCTTATAATTGAGCATAGAATTTGAATTAGGGAGATTGTTTTTTTCATGTTTTTAAGGACCATGTCTGTGGCCTGTTTTAACATTATGTCAGTCTGTGTGCTGAATCCTGAGTAGGCTGCTTTGATTTATGTTTTCAAGGTGAAGGAGCAAGACATGGGCATTTGTCTGAACAAATGCCAACTTTTTCCTCTCTGTCACTTTCCTTCCATCTTTTTGTTTGCTTGTTTTGTGCTGCTTATCTGCTTTCCTTCACTTACAGTTCTCTCCATGAGATGTCACACATATAATAATCTGACTTGTGCAGCGTATGAGTGTGCAAAATGCGGATGTCAAGTAAATTTCATGCCAAATTATTGTGTATTCATCACCATATTGTCGTTGCATATTGTGAAATAATTAAATCAACTTTGCCTTAAATTAAATTTCGGTTAACGGTATTGCACTCTTTTATACTTTTGTTTATTTAAGGAATGTGTCCTCATATCTGAGTTGAAAACTGGTTCAAATTAAGATCTAAGAGTAATTAGATTGATGTACTGCACATGGCACAAAACTTGCTTTGTAAGACTCTGTTATGCTTATAGTAGATATTTGATGTATTAAGTATGATCCTGTTAAAATGCTGGGGTCTTGTGACGGCACATTGAATCGCAATACAAACTTTTTATACCTTAAATGTGACTTACATCATGTAATTTCAAGTTAAAGACAAACATACCTTTTTAGGGTAAAAATATAAAATCACCTTTAGGTTCAGTTTAAGTAATCATTCTTCTTTAGCAGGATTCTAACACCACGCCACACCTCGACTTGGCGATATTCGCCTACTCCCACTTTTTACTATTTTTTTCCAAATGTGTGAGGAAAGCTATTGTCTACACTCTTTTTAAGGCCATTGTACTGACTTGCTTGAGAATTAAGAAAAACCTAGATAATTCTTTTTTGTTTTGCACATGTATAATTACAGCATGGCCCTGTTGAACAAAACCCACTTTTTTAGTTTGAATAGAAAGTTACACATCGACATACTGGTTAATACCCACAAAGACGCTTTTCATAAGTGGTGAAAACACTTTCTACAAATGAGATGCTGCTGTCCAAAGGTTTGGTTCATTGCTCATTGCAAATAACAGATTTAATGGAGCTGAGATGTCCATATTTTGCCAAACGGACAATTTGTACAGCTTTACTTCAGCCAGTTCATTATAGATGAGGTTTTTTTTCATCATTACACAGATGATTTAGTCTTGTATCTTTAGCAAAGCACTTTGATTTGTGCTTAGAACTTTTTTCAATCTTATATTTAGCATTATGACTCTACAGTGCAGGAGCAGCATTGATGTTGACAGCAGCAACATGCCAAAATACAAAGGAAAGCAATTCTGAAAATTGTTAGTGATACTGAAAAAGCAAGTGGGATCGTTTGTTTGAAACTTTTCATCGAACAGTTGAAGTTAAATTATATCAGGGAAAATCAAACTAAAATATAGTAAAATTGTTGAACTACAATACTTGTATTAGTATCTTGTGGTTAACAGTTAAGCATTATGCAGTACTGCTGTTTCCCCAAACTCTAAGTTTGTCAAGTAAACACAGCTAAATTAAAAATAAAAAAAATAACTAATGTAAAACATTAGTGATCTAATGTATATTGATATTAAGCCATATTCAATAAAATAGTTATATTATTAAAAAGTTAACTCATTCCAGTGACTCAATTCACTAAGTGAAACACATTGTATACTAGGTATATTTGTTGCACACAGTTTTCAAGCCTTTAATTCTAATTATGATGGTTTTCTGCAAACAACTAATGGAAACCCAAAAGATTTGAATGTCACATCAGATAAAAAGCCATTTTAAAACAAAGAATGTGAGGTTAGTAAAAAGTATGTTTAACATTTTCTTAAAGGTAGTTAATTTCAAAAAGTTATTTTAAACAGAGAAGTGAGCCTTATCAGAATTCATTTTATAATTTATTGTTGATGGAAAGATGGAGGTTGGTAAAAAATAAAGCAAGTCTGATAGAAAACCTTTTTGAGCCGACAAGGGAATTGAGACTGGAGCCAAGGGTCACCATCCTGTGGGGAAACAACACTAAACCTACGACCAAAGCAACAACGTAATAGTTTGAATCAAATGATGTGTCAAAATGGTCTAAGCATGGTTGCAAGGTAAATCCAATTGACCCGTGGTTTAGCTAGAAAACTGCTGTTCACGGGTACTTTATACAATGTAACTGTGAAGTGGTTTCAGTTTTTAGAAGTCCAGACTGCAAAACACTGCAGTTGCAACTGCGGCAAATTGTAGCTTGACTAAGTTGAATACAACCACATATGTCACTTTTCATATTTTTACATTGTACTTTGTGTTATTCCATCATGTAAAATGCTAACTGGTAACAAAATCTGAAAAAAAAAAAATAAATAATGAATAGTTTTGCATGACACTGTATGGGTGCATTGGTATTAGATTTGCATATGTAGAACGATTTTCTGACAGTGGATTAAGCTCTCAAAGGAGTTTCTGTTTTGTAGAGCACATTTGATTCAAATTAAGAGTGAGGGGCATCAGTATAAAAGTGAATATGGGATTCAGCCCAAATCATTTTATCTGACTAATGCCACCAACATGCCTAAATATGTAGATATTCATGGATACCATAACTTGCAGATGATTTTACTTACTGTACTTCGCTGAAATCCATTGACGTGGTTTGAAGATCCTGATCGTAATAATTATGCTCATAGTGTTCTCTAATTAATGAAGGTTAAGGCTGCTCAAATAAATCCTTGAGACAATAAAACATTCAGCTTCACTTTTCTCTTCTTGCATTAATCGTTCAACCACACAGCTCTTCACAGGGGCCCAATTCACCAGCAGGAGACGGGATGATTGTACCAATTATGTTCATCTTATCAAGAAGCTCGTCTGTTTGACGCCTCTGCTTCAGAAAGAAGGCAGTGTGTGCAGGCTTCTCTTCAATTTTGGAGAAAAAAAAAGGGACCCAGACAGAAGGGTTGAGAGAACAACAAGTTTGCAGTATTCGCTGAGAAGGGGATGTCTGATTGAGCGAGGTGCTGTAAATTTCCCATATGCAGTTTGTGAACGGTGTAGAGTGACAGTGCTGAGAGTGGGTAAAACAAGAATCAATAAGGACGTCCAAGACAGCCACTCTCTGCTATATGCAGGAACACCAATAAAAGACATTTATGTTTTCAAACTGTTTTGATGCCATCTACTTTGACCTCACAATCGACTGAGCTGTTAAACTTGTCGGAAGTGTATTAAAATAATTGCACTGCCTAACACAGAGTATTTATGGTGGTGGGACAGGGAGCGAGTATTGGGTTTTTAAGGCCTTGCGGTAATTTTTGTTTTACTGTGTGTTAAACAGTGAGCAAAGAGAGCGAAAATGGAAAAGCTGATAGGATCATAAAACCAGGGAGAAATGCGAACTGCCCACTTGAAATAATGTGGGCAAGATGGAGGGCTTTACAATCGAGAGGAGTGGAGATCTTTCTTCTGTTCTCTCCATCCTGTATCTGAAAGGAGTGTTTTCCACACGGGACGACACAGTGGAACTGATAAGCCTCTGATTGATATTACGAAGTGCCTTAGAGATGTGTTCACCTTGGTCTTTACTTCCAATCTGTTAAATCACAGACGTATAAATTTCTTCTTTTGCCAGAAAGCTTCAAACAGAATAAAGAGAGTTCAGAGTTCAGCCGAAGCTCCTTGTTGAAGTGTTGCTGCTTGGCTTCTACTTTTTATTATGAAGTACTTTAGTAGAAAGGTTTTATTTTTATCCTTGCATCTTCCTATGCTTTCTATGATTTACAGTTGCTGGGGGAGGGCACGTTAATGTTCCTCATTAGCTAAACTGTGTGTATCTAAACTGGAATTCTTCCACTTCAGCAGCTACTTAGCATCTGGTGTTATCTCTCCCTTGTCCATCTTTCTCACGCTCTCATTTCCATGTCACTTTCCTTCCTCATATGTCTCTCCAGCCTTCAGTTTTTTGTTTGTTCACGTTCTCATATGGCTTCACTTTCAATTCCAGAAATAATCCTTAAAGGTTTTCCATCTTTTTCACAATCTTTTCTTTGAGCGATATCTACCGCTCTAGTCACGTGCCGGTGTTTGTGCATAGACTTTATATCAGTACCAGTGCATGTGTCTTGTGATATCTATAAGCACATTGCTGCATGTATGTCCTCAGGGACAAGGGAGTGTTGTGGATGACCTCTGTGCTGCTTACTTTTAGTCCCTTACTGTAAAGTAAAAAGCCTCAAGTTCAGGCTGGAGCCCCCTCCAGGCAGCCTGTGAAGAATGTTCATATATACAAACACAGCGGCTCAAGAGACACCTTTAGCTGGAGGGTAAAACAGCTATGGTTCACCTCGTGTAACAGCTGTGCTGCAAAAGGACAGGAAAAAAAGCTGATTTTTTTTGAGATTGTGGCTTGATACAGTTTAAAGTAGATATGCAAAAGGGCAGTGTTATTTGTCTTCACGGCACATAGTGATAATTTATTGCACATTAAAGAAACTTTGTTACCTTTAGCTGTTTTAAAAATGTGGTACATCAGACAAAATTTGACTTTGCAATTTGATGCCTTGAAATTGGCCTCTGTCCCTTTAAGAAGCTGTTACTTTTTCTGACATTCTCCACCAGCATGTCCTCACGACAATGCTTCTCATTATTCTGTTAACGAACCAATGACAAGATGTCATTGGTTTTTAAGCAAACTGTAGATTTAAGGTTGTTTCAAATTGCTGTAGTCCAATTTAATTTTTAGCTCGTTTTTATGTATTCAGTTTTATTTTTTGACATTAATTTCAGATGGATCTTTTTATGTATTAATTGTTGTACAAAAGCCTCATCTAGGATTTATTATTATTATTTGTTTTACATATTGGCTTAGTGTCCGGTTGTGCTTTACCCAAGATCTTCCAAATATCGTGTGCTTTAGTTCGGAGGTAAACATGTTCATTTTGTATATTCTGAATTGCACATACTTGTTTGAACAGATAATGTGGCACCTTCAGGCATCTATAAATTCTACCCAAGGGTAAAGCAGACAGTTGAAGGTCTATGGTTTTCTTGCAGGTATCTAGGCTGGTTATTTATTTTATTAAATTTTTTTGGTGATTTTCACATTGTTTCAACAAGCAGAAGCTGAGCCTTTGGGGTGTGTTAAAATACACCAAGTATGCTTTCAAATAAGAAAATAATACATCAGTAGCTTAAGAAGCAAAAAAGAAAAAAAAAAAGGATATATAGTCTGAGCTTTCCCCAAAAAAGAGTAGAGTCATAGTAAAATTATCTACAAATGAACATATTTGGTAATTAAAAATCATTTTGGTAATAGTAACTAATCTCATGCAGGGGTTTGTGTGTACAAGCTAGGCTTTAGGAATCCAACATATTGAAACATATTTCAACGTCTCCCTCTTATAAAAGCTAGACTGATGAAGTGAAGACAAACTATTCGCTGAAGGAAATTGGCCCCTAAAATCTGGCCTGAATACATTAATTATTCTATAGTGCAGGTTCATTGTGATTTGAATTAGCATTTATAGAGATTTTTCCAATGGCACAGTCTTCTTGAGGACAAAAAGAAATGGTTTAAAATATGATCCTTTGCTCCATAAAAATATGTCAACCACATCTGCATGCTGCAATTATAAGGGGATCTGGACACAGAGATAAAGGGCCGGAATCAGTTCAGTTACTTGCTGTATAGACTACAAACAGATTTTACCCTGAAATATTCTATATTTGCAAATGTTTTCACTGACACGGTGTACATGACATGTCTCCTCTCCTCCCCTAATTACTGTGTCAAACTGGCAGCCTGAAAACAAAACTGTCAAGTCGGAATAAAAATATCTTCCCCAAGTTATCGTGGAAGAAAACCTGGCTGCTTTTATTCTCAGAGTGAGGAAGACGCAAAGTCTGGATGGAGTGAGTAAAAAATGTCTTTTTGATGTTTAAGTACATCATCCAGTGTGTCAGTGTGGAGCGAGAAGTGAAGAGCATGCACAGTGTCGAAAGCTTTTGCAGCCAAAGATGTTTTTAAAATCTTTTGGGGAAAGTCCAGATTTGGTCTTAAAGTCTATGTTTTGCTGCGCAAAATCTATTCTGCTTGAGCAAACGGCACATCACCCAAATGTTTCTATGTTTTAGAAACTGGGCTGACAGAGAGAATTTGTTTTCTGTTGTCCTTTAAAACTATTGACATCCCATATGGACAAATTTATCTAATCTTAAATTGACGAACCTTCTTCATAATAATAGAGTAATGGCTATGGGACAGTCACCATTATCAAGATCTACCCATGTACAAAAAGCTAAGACTTTAGACCTTTCCTTGATGTTGCTATATGCAGCTTGAAAATGTTCTTAATCAGATATCAGGGAAAGTACTAGTTTTTCTTTTGCTGATAAATAACAAAGCCCTCTTACTCCCCAAACTTTTGCTTCACACTGCTGGTTAAATGGATAAAATCCTGATTCTAAATTATCCCCCCATTTCAAGAAAGACAAATTTGCCTGTCTGATGTTTTCTGTTCTGTTTCTGCTGGAAGTTCATTTAGTGCTATAGAAATTAATTGGGGTTATTTTAAGCAACTTGTATATTAACAAACAAAATCTAAACATTTAGTTTTCTCATTATCAGATGTCCATTTGGTTGTTGCAATTGATACACAAATGAATTGATGCCAATGATATTTACCCAGTAATATTATCAACACTCATGGTTTGAAGGCTCAGACGTGGGCTGAAGAATGTCGCTTTCATAATCTACGGTTCTATAAATTCTTTATGCATGTGATGGAGGTGGAAAAATAAAAGCAACACTGTTCATTATGAGGCCACAACTTGCTCATTAATGTGCCTATGCAAAATTAAACATGGGACTTTGGATTCCAAGCCTTACTCTATAAGGAGCAGACTGGAAAATGATGCACTTTTAAGATTTGAATACTGCTAATAAACTTAGCGTTGTCATTTTTAGTCAGGTTTTATTAAATCAAAAATAATAAAGACATCTGATAGATACCCATGTCATCTGTAAGAATTATGTTGAGCATGTTAAGCCTTAGTTGGAGCATGTGCTGTGATTTGTTTTAAAGTCATATAAATTAGATCATGTCACATGCTTTTGTTTTTAGCTGTTTGTGTGAATTTCATAATGCTTAATATTTTTCATTAAGTTGCCACACTAAAAGAATATCATACCGACCCACACCTTGAAACAGGTCAAGAGACACTAAACAATAAAAGCTGAAGTATTCCTTTTTTAGTATACTACATACTTTTGCTTTCTCTCAGGTCAACATTTTTTGTACAGAAAATCACTACTAAAAAGAAACATAGTTGACCCTCATCATTAAATTGATACTGAATTCATTATCAATCTGTTGGCAGTGAGCATTTACTTAATATATATAAATAATTCATAAGGCTAACATTTTTGCAAAGAAATCAGTTTTCTCCTAGACTACTACTTTGAATGCACAAAAGTCTTGGAAATCCAATATATAATCACATAATTTTCAAGTCACCCTTTAGAAAACAGTGTTTATGCTGCATTGGAACAGTTCCTTCTGTACAGCGCCGGAGCTACAAGCTTTTGAAAATATGATTGCCGATATTCACTTTCAATATTTTGCAAGGAACCAAACTTCCTTCACAGTTAAGAATATTACACAAGAAGGCAGCAATTTTCACATGTTTTTGTTCTTTTGTTCTGACTAAAAATCACTGCTCTGGAGCTACACTCAGATTTCACTGCAAACTACTTCAGTTATTTTTATTCAAACAATTCAGTTCAGTTTTAATGGTTGAATTTGTGTGGCTTTGTCTGTTGCGGATTTCTAAAATACTCATCCAAACCCAATGAAGAAGACACATGTTAAGCATTTATATTCTTAGAATGTCTTTATTATTGGAATTTCCATTTAAATAACTGTAATTTTTATACACAAATGACTGCTGTGCCAAAGTGTTTCCAGTAGATTTAATTTAACAGAAGTTGACCCTTGAGTCTGAAATTACACTTGCTGTTAGGTTAGGAAATTTAACATTCTTTTTTGCTGAATTTGTAATCTCATTATATTAATCCTTTTACAAACCATATATTTATCTGTCTTAATAGTTTTGGAAAGTAATAAAATATTTTCTGTTGGACTTGACCAAAGGCATTACAACCAAAAACTAAAAGGTAGCACAAGTTATTTTTTCCTACAATATTATCTTCTTTCATTTAATTTTATCAGATTTCTGCACCAGCAAAGAAAGTGCAAGGAGCAAGTACAAATACACCTACATAAAAACATTGTGCAACAGAGTAGATTTCAGCAAATATATATATTATGTTCTAATCCAATCTCATACACTGGATCGGGATTGTCATCAAGTTTTGTTTTTTTTTGTTTTTTTTCTTTGATGGGTTGAAGCCAGCAGTCGATGCAGCACACAGCTAATAATATATAAATGAAAACTCCCCATTACCAAACCCATTTCTAAGCCTCTGCTGCTTTTATGATGATTTATGTCATACACACTGGGCATATTTTCTTAAAATTAATCAAGCAATTGCAACTCAATATTTTGCAGTCAGAGGGAGACTGTCGTGATGAGGAAATATTAAATGCAGCACCGTTTTTATAGCTAGTCCTAATGCCATTTTCAGTCCTTATAGAAGAATTACATGAGAATACTTTATTACGTAACTTTATGCTACTAATTTTTGAAAATTAGAATAGCTAGGGAAAGTCCAGAAAGAAATATCCTCTCTATGATGAAGAAACACTGAGGTATCATGAATTGAGTTATATCCTATGGAAGTGAGACTCTGAATCAGTCAATATTTTTACTCAGATTGATCAAGGGGAAAAAAATATCTTGATCAGGGGAGGCTTTGTTTCTACTGCCAGCATTTTACCAGCTGTACGTATGCGTTACATGAAAGCAAATTTTCAAATTAGAGGTAATAAGATAGTCTTCTGGGATTTTCTATAAATTGAATCAAAATCACAATAGAGTCCCATAATTATGACCAATGGGAGCTGTAGCTGTTCATGCCTGCAAAACATCTCTGTAATACAAAATGTCAATATTACTTTCAAGTCCTATTTTATATCTATGAATTTACTCGTGTTACGGTACTATACTGTGAAAAAAGTTAGAATTGCTTATTATTCTTATAATATTCTTCTTCTTCTTATAAAACATAGAAACTGTTTTCATATAAAAATGAAATAATATAAATTTCATTTTATTTTTATTTTATCCAAAAATAAAATGAATAGATTTCATGTTTTGAGGACACAATTTGATATATATGTCTTTTTTTTTTTTTTTTTTTTTTAAAAACTAGACATTTACTCTTTCTTCAGGGCTCTATCATCCCTTTTGGTGAAAAAAAAATATGATTTTTTTTTTTTTTTTTTTACATTTTGACTTTAATAATGATTTTTTTGTAAGATGTGCAATGAGGGAGTTTCTCCTTTCTTTTCTTTTCTTTTCTCTTCAGGGGTCACCACATTAAATCATCAAATCATCTGTCTCTATCACCTGAACTGAGTGCTTCTCAGTTCGGGTTCTCAGGCCACTCTGCCCTTCATGTTTTAGGTGTTTTCGTTCTGCCACACACCTGACTTGAATAAGTGGGTGATTAACAAGCTTCTCCAGTAGTTGATGGCATGCAGAGGAGGTGATTCAATTATTTGGATCAGGTGCGTTGGAACAGAGATGGATCTAAAAAATGCAGGGAAAGGGAGCCTGGGGATTGTAATTGAGAAACACTGATTTAGTCTCATCCTCTGCATCTTCTACCTTTGCATTAACTAACTTTGTTCTCTTTCACCACATCCATAAATCTTGTTTTTGGTCTTTCTCTGGGGATCCTGCCCTGAAGCTTCAATCTCAGCGTCTTTCAACTGATATAATCATTGTCTCCCCCCTTAATATGTCCAAACCATCTCAGTCCAGGATCTTTGACTTCTTCTGCAAAATATCTAACATGAGCTGTGCCTCCTGATGTACTCTTTCCTGATCCTATCCATCCTCATTACTCCCAGAGAGATCCTCAACATCATAACCTCCAGTTCTGCCTCCTGTCTTTTCTTTACTGGCACTGTATCTAAACCACACAACAGCTCTCACTGATCTCTTGTACAACTTTCCTTTCATTCTTACTGATACCCTTTGATCATAGCTGACACCTTTTTCCACCCATCATCCAACATGCTTGTGTACCCTTCTTCGCTTCTTTTCTGCATTCTCCATCGCTGATCTATGCTTTTGAGCCTAAGATTTTAAAGTACTCTACCTTCTTCATTTGTCATGTACATGGATGTTTTTTGTCTTTCTGGACCTAATCTTCAATCCTCTCTTTACCATACCGCTACCTTTTTGGCCTTTCTTCTGTCTGCATCCTACTTTCATTGCTGATCACAGTGTCATCTGCAAACATGAGTCATGAGTCAACCTGTCAATCACCAAAGCAAACATGAAAGGGCTAAGATCTGTTTCTTGATGCACTTTGAATACCACTGTGGTCCCCACAGCACACCTCACTGCTGTATCACAGCTCTCCTACACCACTCTAACATTCGCCTCTGCCACTCCCGTCCTCATTCAATGAATCTCCCTTTGTACTTCCCTGTCAGCATTCTTAAAGCAACAAATGCATCCATAGCTTTAAAAAACAAAAAAATATTGAGTGATCAAGCAATTTCTGTACTTATTTTTGTACTTTATGTGAAATAAATTTCAGCCTCGGATAACTGGTGGTGGATTAAAATGTGCTGCATGACTGCTGTAAATTCAGTAGATACTGAAGCAAATAATTAAAGCTTTCCAAATGTGTTGAGGTTCCCTTCAGAAACTTTTGTAATGTAATAAACAAATCACAGCCACAACTAAGCTTTTTCCTTTCATGTGAGAAAAATATCCAAAAATAGTCCAAAGCAAACAAAACAAAATATTGCTACTTAGATTAGTTTTAAAGTTACCTAAGCTCTAAATTAGTAATTAGAAACATAATACCATACAACACAGTAAGCAATCTTTTGACAATTATACTTGTACACAATGTATACCAGCATGTATGTTAGGTCTGGTAATGAACTCAATTTAAGTGCATAATCATGGCAGTATGCATCCACATATACTTCTATCTAGGTCAAAGGGATTCTGTGCTATTTGTTACAAAAGTAATTAATGTGAGCAGTGGTTCTCTAATACATGTCCATGAATAGCTGAGAACAGAGCGTCAACAATGCAGCGGCGGTTTTTTTGCTACTTTTACACCTTTTGTAGCAATTAAATTGGTGTACCTTTAATTATTGTGGTGGTATTCAGCCACTAACTGCTTGAAACCAAATGACTTCCTGACAGCTACAGGGTCACAAGCCAGTATGTACTGCTGGGCCGCTGATTAAATTCACCCAATAATTAAGCAGACATCATTGATTCCCTGCGGAGAAATGGAGAAACGGAGAGAGCATGTGTGTGAGAGAGAACCTTTCTCTGTGTCCCCGTGCTTCCTGTAGCCCCTGCAGCGTTGGGCCAGTCAGATATGCGTAATTTGGGAAATGAGCAAAAGTCGATTCCACTTAAATAGACAGTGGTGGTTGGACACATCGATGTTCCATGTGTTGTTGACTCCTGTCATTTTCCTCCTCTCTGACTTCCTCTGTGTAATCAACAGAGAGATCGAAGCGCATCAAAAGCTGTGTCCCAGATTGTGACTGTTTAACGTGACGTGCAAGACTTTAAAAATAAATGTGCAAATAGTAACACACTATGAGCGAGATATGTCTTTGTGTGAGATTCTGAACACCTTACCAATTCATGCCTTTACAGTCATGAGGATACCGGTTTCCTCATGGACCCATTGCCTAACATGTAAGTGTTTTGAGTGTGATGACTAAGGGGTTTGCACATGCTAATAAGAGTGAGGCTAGTGATTAGTGAATAAATCTAGAACTAAATTATGTGGATTCAGTACTGCTATTGTCCATGCCTTTTTTTCTTTTTGTCTCTGCCAGTGTTGTTCGCCTGCTCATTTCTGTTGACAGGCATTGTGCACACCACTCATTACTGTCACCCACATTAGATTGCCACAAAAGCTGCAAGCTATTTTCACTTACTGTAACTACTCTAGTCAAGCAGCTTGGGGTTCCAGATTTTGCAAATGTCACTTTTTCTGTAAAAAGTAAAAACTGGTGAATATTCCAATAACCCTTGCCATAAAAAGCTAAAAAGGAAACGAAGACAATTTAGCTTAAATTTGGGGAAAATGCTGTTGACTTTCTTTGTTGTAGTTGGATAAACCATTCTACGTGTTTAATCATCAGTCCAATATACAAGTAACTGTAGTTTAAAGGTTTTGATGCTCTGATTAAATTTATGTCACTAGTAAGAAGCTATGAAACAGGAACTTCAGCATCATTAGCCAGTGGTGGGATTCTTGTTTTGTCTGCCCCTCTCTTCCATTAATTGTTTCTGACAAGCAGGAAGTGAAAAGTGTTTTTTTTTTTCTTAGTGTATCAATCTTATAGCATTCACATCCACAGGTCATAATAAAATCTTACACTTACTCCACCAAATGAAGTGTCATGTTGGGAGGAGCTAGATATCGCTGTGTGAAAGTGTTTCAGTATAAAGAAACATTTTAGCATTTTAATAACAGGAGATCTCATAGCAGGAGATAAGGTACAAGCTGATTTTGCTGACTGACTATTCAGAAGAGAAGAAGAAAGCAAGTGAAAGAAAACCCTTTTTTTCTTTTTTTACCTTGATATCAGTGCAATTATTTTGTGCTTGTCCCACAGAGAACAATTAAATAAATGAGGAAAACAGCAGATCTCTGCACAGTACTTTGTTAGAACTTCATCTTGAGATATGATTCAGTTTTCTTTTTCTGTTGTATGGCTGGTGTTACTGTTTGAATGGGAGTATTATTGTCAGTGTTGGCACTCACAGTTATTGCAGTCACAAGAAATTGTGCTTCATGAGTATGACAGTCAAGAGTCCTGGCAGATCTTAGATGATGATACTTAAGTCTCAACATTTGCAGTTTAATAGGTAGTAGAGCACACTTTGCCTTTAGGGCTTTCGCTGTGCAACAATGTGCATGGTGCATTTCCACAACAGATGTTAACCAACATCAAGATTTATGTTTGGTTCTACATATACTTTTTGTGAGATTTGCTTAGTAACTGTGATAGCATGCAAAATATGACAGGTCATGGAGAGTCATCAGCTGACAGTATCTCTTTAGCAGCTAACTTTCCTAAGCATGTGAAAGTCTAACACTTTGATATCAATTGTATGATTATATTTCACAGTTTCTTAATTGCTTTTAAATGCAGGCATATGGGTAATAATCACAATCACAGTTTAAAAGATTATTGTAAAGTGATTATGTTTTTGCATTTAACACAAACTCAAAGCAATACATAATCATGACTCTTATTTGTGTGTAAGTTGATTATGATAAAAATGTTATTGCTATTTCTTAATCATATTAACTTTCAGTGACATTGTGGTTTAGTTCTCTACACACTCCACTCAAGCTTAGCTTCGCTTAACCGCCTTAAGTCAAAACTGCATCCTCAGTGTGTCATTAGAGATTTGGTTCAAGCTTATTTCCTGTTTTTCTTAAATGTAATCTTAGCATAAACACTTAACAGACCATCTTGTTTGTTTTTTATTATTATTATTTTATGAAGGACTTTTTTAATTTGCAGTTTCAACATTACAAAAATATTTAAATACCATCAAACCCAGGCAAAACCCTGAGCCAATTCTTATATGTTCATAATTTACTTGAACATAAGTAAATTATGTTCAAGTAAATTACTTGAACATAATTCAAGTAATTATGTTACATAAGCAACATAATCTACAAAAAAGATTTTGTAGAATGGTACTAGTTAATAGTTATTCAGGCTTTATAAATGCGTCCCTCGGCTTTTCTTTTGGATGTTTGCTTCTATTTTACTCTTTTTTTTTTCCCCTGTCCATTACTTGTACTTGTTTCCATTTTCATTGGAAACAAGCTTTTGCTTGTTGAGCCGCAAAAAAGATCTAAGATAAAACCCTTATGTATAAACCAGAGTTGAATCTGCTCATTTAACGCAACTTATGATTCTTAGCTATTGGTTGAAAACATTTCTGATCACAGTAAAAATTTCAAGGTAATGTGAAGCAAAAAAATTGTCTCAAAACATGATGATGATGATGTTCAGCGATTGAGCACCAGACATCGTCACTAATAATTCAATAAATTACAATATTACTGAGAAGTCATTTTATTTTAGGAACTTTATAGTTAAGTGAAACACATTATATGGATTACTTACACACAGATGGATGTTTGAACGCCTTTATTTCTGTTACTTATTGTAATTTTCCACTTACAGCTAATAAAAGCATGAGATTTATAATTTCAATATTACATTATACCAATAAAAAGTATTTTTAATACAGAGCTTAATTGAAGTTTAATACCTGTTTTTAGTATGTTATTTTCAAAGGGTACTTTTTTTCTGACTGATGAACACATATTCTAATTGATTGAGCCTAACCGCAAAGAAGTATAGCTAACACCTGACTCCAAACTGGGGGACATGATTAATTTTTTTTAGCTGATATATGCTTGGAAGTTACATTTTTGTGTTTGCCGTCAATAAGTGAGGTCATATTTGTAAGTTTTTAAATATCAGCTTTAGATATCTTGCTAATGTCACCTCCAGTCTTACAAAGTGTTGACTTTACTTAAGATCAAACATGGGGAGTCTAATGTTTTGCACCCATACCAACATTTCAACCAGGTATGGCTGCACAGCCCAGCTAAAGTTACTTGTTGTTCAGGCAGTGGCATGATCAGTTTTGCATGACATCTGAGAGTTGTTTAGGGTACAACTTTTTGTTGCAGATTTCTGTGTTTGATTTGCGTGAGGTCAAAGATAATGACAATATTTCCACAAAATTATTTTAGCTGGGATAAAACAGCAACACAGATAAAACAGTAACCCTAAAAAAATAAAAGCCTTTTTGGAATAGGACAGATGGCGGTTTGTCATGCTTTAGTATTTCTTGCTCAGAAACCACACTCCCACTCACAAAAAGATGATTTCCTGTTGAGGCAAATTATTTTTCAGGTACGAGGATCCATCTATCTTCCAGTACTATTCACTAAAGAGGATGAACACATTTATTCTGTGTTCTTCCATCCTTATAAAGGACATTGATTGGTAGGATGGATTGTAGGCACACTCTTTTGTGTGAGCATAATGATTTTTTTAATAAGACAGAAAAAAAAAAGTCTGGCAATGTTAACATTTCTCATTACGAAGACTGTCCACCCAGAGAGATTTTGCACAATGAGCTATTCTGTTCTCATCCTCCCTCACTCTCTGTTTGTTGGTCCCTCTCATGCTCATAAATTTTCTCCCTTTTTCTCCTCCTTTGTGACATTTAGCAGTTAGTTTTCAAGGGGGCTTTAGTCAACATGCCAAACCTAGAAAAGAACATAACTCTAATCATCCCTGCTGGACACAGATCAGAGCAACTCACTGAAAAACAAACTGTTATGTGGTTTGTTAGTTTTGGATGGCATGCACTATAGAATTATGGAACAACAAAAATAGTGATTTTGATTTCACTTGGAGTTTGGGGTAAATTATTGTTGGTTTTCCCTTAGGTGAACCCTGATTTCACTTGAAATCTACTAGTCGATAATTTTAAAATGTATTATTATGAAGTTTTCTATTGCCACTGGGTTTATCTGTAAGTCGATTTACAGATAAGAAGTCTGTAAGTCTGCTGACTTACAGACTTATGATCAGTATCAGATGCACATTTTTCCCCTATTAAAGTTGGCAGCTAGCTTTTCATATCTACCCAACAGTTTTGCAAAAGGTAGATTTGTCTTCTTATTTAAATGCAGATCCAACAATATGTCCAACTCACAAGATGAAACAACACATCTTCTTTTCACAAACATGTAAGTGAGTGAGATAGTGTGTGGGAAGGGGCTGGAGGACGGGGGAGTGGCTCTGTGTAAGAAGAAGAATTGTCTTGACAATAATCAGGTTGTGCATGGTGATGTGCTATTTCCTCATCTGGATAATTTATCTCTGAAGGATGATGAGTAAATTCACTTTGAGTGGTCAACATGGCTGGAATAGCTTAAGTTTTACCAAACTATTTTATATTTTAAACCAGAGATTATCAAAGGCAGCCCATAATGTTCAACAAAAAAACAGAGATAGAATTTGCAATGCATAACGGTCACGTAGAGTGGCAACAGCTGCAGGTTGACTTGAACTTGTCTTGCTGTTTTGGTCCCTCTTTTGTTCCAAAAAAACTCAAAAAACAAACAAACAAGGAGACAAAGAAAGCTCAATGTATTTTGTAGAAGGGACTTGGGATTGGTACAAAACCTTGCCAGCACTTTGAGACACTGGAATGTTTTGAATATTTGTTTCATACTACATTATCGGTACTAGTATATAAACTGAAAAAAAAAGTTTGTTCATGCACTGTGACACTCGCGAAGTGAGTGCATAAAGCCTAGAAATGTGTTTTTTTTTTTTTTTTTTTTGTGTTCTGCCGCATCAGTGTACACAGTGGTAGCCTTGTTAATAAAATATGGATAGGGACATCTTAGAAGAAGGAGGTCTATCCTGCAGACTTTAAGTTTATTTGGTAAAGATTCCCAGTCACTGTTATTTGGACTGCCAGGCATTGTCCTGGATTACACCTGGCTTTGTTTCAGCCATTATTATGGGGCCACTATCTAACCTGTTGACAATCCCATCTTAAACCCATTTTTTAAGCCTATTTCCTACCTTTTTGGGCACGATATAGAAATACCCAGTGACAACTGTGAGTGCCAAAAGATAATTACTTTTGCTTATCCGGGTTTTGTTTTTTTGTTTTGTTTTATTTTTCCCATGCACTAAGTGAAAAATGTGGCATTTTTCTCTTAGTGCATGCAATAAGTAGTCAAAGTAAAGCTGGGCACTGAGATAAGACTAAGAACCATCACAAGTATCACAAGCTGCCTTTTTTCCTTGCTCCTTTTTCTTTTATTACAAGTGTGAAAGGATGGATGCAAAAATACACACACACACAAATACTGTCATTACAGGCTCGGTACTGAACCATTGTTAATGGGAAAGAGAAATATTTCTTTTTACACATTGGGACAAAGGTCTCATTATCTAGTTCATTTCCAATTAGCAACATGACCAGTATAGAGAATGTAGCAGATTATAGAGAGGTACTATTGTTGGCTGGATGGATTTTGTGTTTCACCGCATGTTGCTGCTCAGATAGGCAGTGTGCCTAGAAACAGCAGTGGTTTTAAGGAAGCATCACCGTCTTTGGTCTGAGGAAAGTAATGCCAGGAAAATGGTGAATAAATGGCTGTTTTGTTGGCACAGCAAAGTATTTTTCCGAGAGAGGCATGAACAACTCGCCAATGGGGCCTAAAAGCTTTGTCATAGTGGTAACCAGCTTGATACATTAAAGTGAAATGAACAAGTTTTTGAGAGTGACGCAAACTTAGATTAAACATCAGAAGCTATTGTATAACTTTTTCAAAAACAAAACATACAATTATGTGCTGGATTGTAAGACATCACATTTTTGTGTAACACAAAAGAAGAAATTTCTTACATTAGGTAAGTGTGTCATGCTGGATTACCCCAAACATATGTTGTCCAAAGTACAAATATTTCTCACTGCCAGGCTTCACATTTGAAATTCAGTCTACTTTAGCTGGTTGCCACAAGCAAGTGTGAGATGGAGCTAAAAAGCCACGAGACAAATTGGATAAATGTTATTTCAGGAGAAATATTTAAATGGATGCAGGAATCTTATTGAGCTAGTCATGCTTGAAATTGGGTAAAATCTGAGACTATCAGGAAATGAAAGATTCTGTATTCACCTTTTGTGAACTCAGGGACTTCTGCCTTTGTCTTTTATGAAATTCTTAACCCATGAGAATCTTTTTTTTTTATTTTTTTTTAATTTTTTTTTTATTTTTTATGTTTAGATCATATCTGACCCGGATAAGATTATTTTAATCAAAAGCAGTGCATAGTAATCGATACTCAACACCGTGTTTTGTTATTTAAGCTATTATCAATACTGAAAAGTATGCAATCAAAGCTTATTTAAGCCTGCAGCATTATAATGGTCTTTGCTCCATAGAGACAATGAAAAAGAAACCAAGGAGGAGGCATTCAGGAGACATTTAGGAGACAATAAGCTTGAGTGAGTGGGAATCGGCACTTTGTGTGTTTATTGGTAGCAATTCCTTATTCGAGCAAATCACCTGCGTGGGGGTATTGTGTTTGAGTAGTCCTTTCGGGATAATTTGGACATATTTGTTTGATGCAATAGAGTCGAGTAGAGTACTCAATGAGAAGTCAGCCAATTAAACGTTTATTGTCTTGAGGGTGTTTTAAACTTGATTTTAGACCTTATTCCACAATGAACATTCATATAAAGGGATTAGAAAAGAGGCATTCAGTTTGTTTTAGTGTTAAAATATGGACTGACTGTGATAAAGTAGAAATATTTAAGAAATGTCTTATTTTGCAAAATACTCCCGCAGTTAAAGCAAGTGATGCAACGTGTATATTTTAATATGCAGAAATTCAGTCTTTTTTGTTTTTTTACTTAATTTTTTTGACTGTGTGGTATAATGTGTTTATATTTTTAACAGACACTTTTATCCACAGCAATTCACAGTTATTGTAAGACAGCTGTGGATAAAGAGGTTTTTGATGCTCCATCTTCTTCAACATGTGTGTGCCCCATCTCAAACCCCTTCATTCAAAGTTTTCTGGTCATATCCCTTTTCCCTGTTTTGCTGCTCAGATGACATTTGAAAGCAGTCAATGTTACATGTTGGCTGCAAAGAAAAAATACAATTGAGATATAGACTTTTAGAAATGTTGAAATAAAATATGTCAGGAATCCCACAAATTGTAATGGATCTGTTTTAGTGACTGGGGGTAGAAATGGCGGTTCATGTCATTTGAACCACTGTCAGCAGCTGTTGAATATTTTCACATGCTCTCAAGTTACACCAACAATCTGTACTGTATATTATTAGGATTTAATGTGAAATACTGATACAGAGCAATGCATGAATTTGAAGTGAAGGTAGAGGTATTTGTGATTTTCAATTTATTTTGCAAATACGTCTGGTACATTTGTATCCAGTCCTAAGATCTATTGCAGCCAGCCTTTTATGAAGGCTTTAGAGGTTTGTTGGAGAACATTGAACATTTAATGAACAAATAGCATCATGAAGACCAATAAACACAACAGACACCTAAGAGAGGAGAAGTCAAAAGCAGAGTTGTGTATGAAAACAACCTCCCAAGATTTGGACATCGCACTGAGTACTGTCCGATCCGTCATAAAAAGAATATGGCACAAGTACAAACCTACCAAGACATTGTTCTCCTCCTCCTGAACTGACAGGTGGGGATAAGCATATCATTAATCAGAGAAGCAGCCAAGAGGCCCTTGGTAGCAGCAGAGGAATTCCAGAGATCCATATCAAAAGTGGGCGAGTGTGGCAGAGTAAACATTAGTCATTAGCCCGAAATCTGAGGTTTATGGAAGAAAGGAAAAAGTAACAGCAACATGTGAAAGAAGGTCAGACAAGACTAAAATTCAACTTACATTATTCCTGTGTTAGACAGGTTGTGAATAAAAATTAAAAAAACACACCATAATTTTCAGACTTTTATTTTCGATCCATTAAACATGTGACATTTTTTGTTGAAGTACAAAATAACATCACAATAAAGCACATTGCAGCATGTGGTTGTAATGTGGGGGGGGAATAAAGAAGTCCAAGTACGGTAGTATGTTCTGCAAAGCATTTTGCTTTTATATTATCTGTTCATTATTAACCCTTCAGTAGCTTTTTAAAGTTTTAGTTATTGCCTTTATCAGTGGTTGTGTACTTTGTGTAGGGAAGTGCTTTTGCAATGGAAAAAAAAAAAAAAACATGAGTTGGATTCATCATTTACATCTTGAAGGCATATTTATAGCATGTGAATATGGATGATTGAATGTAGTGTAAAGTCCTTTGGAGTCCTCTGGACTAGATGAAGAACTGTACGAGTGCAGGTCATTTAGTTAAGAGGTATGAAGGAATATAAAAATAAAGAAATGTAATATGTGACTACATGAACATAGAGAAGCTTGAAGATGTTTTTTTCTTAATATTAAAACACTTGAACGCAAGTTTAACCTGTTGAAACTGATGGCTATAAACACTGCACCCTTGATCTCCTAGGAGATCTGTGTCAGTCTCAGAGTCAGCATTTTGTCCTTGTTTTATGCCTTTTTCTTTTCCCCCATTCAAACCTTAACTCCTTGCCTTCCGTTTTTGTCTCCCTTTGTCTGCTGTCTTTCGTCACACTGACTAACACAATTAATGTCCTTCGAAGTCTGCCAGGAGGCCCATCCACCTACCACCCCAAAAAAATCTGGATGTCTCATCCAGGCAACTGTAGTTCTTTGGTTCCACTTTGGCTTAGACCAACTGCGTCATTGTGCAATTGTAAATTCTTATTTTATGGTTTGTTTGACCAGTTTGGCTCCTGTGTTGTCTGTGGGCAAACCTGGGGATGGAGTTCACACAGTTCACTCCTTTCTGCCAGAGTCTTTTTGAGTTTCTATGCTTCACTCTTTCTTGCCATTGTGTGTCTTTCTCCCTCAGACACTCACACTGTATTTCTCACCAGAGACTTGGTTGTTCAGCACCAGACATAATTCAAAAAGCAGACAAGAACTCCTTGTTCACTGTTCCATATCAGTCAATTACTCAGTCTGTATTTGTGTGTTTGGAGGGTATTGGCGATCTGTGTGGAAGTGTGTAAATGTGCCAAAATGAGGCACAGAGTGGTGAATGTCTGTGTGGCCGGGTGTCATTCCTGACTGTGCTAACGAACAGACTATCAGTGTCCTAATTTTCATGTTGCTTAGAGGCTTGTTTCCAATCTATAGATGAATCTGACAGTGATCAATAAGCTACTGTTTCTGTGCAGGGTACAGGGGCTTTTGTTTTGCTGTGTTTGCCTGTGTGGATGCATCCGCATTCTTGTGGATCATTAAGCTCCTCTGGGGGTGACACGGCTCTGTTTTCATTCGGCATCCGTCAGGGAACAAGGTAGTCATGTCATTGAAACATCTAAGTCTTGACATGATAGATAATCAACACATACTACAGAACATTGTTTGATAGCATGACTTTACATGACGGGCTTCTGAAGTGAGTTGACAGGTTTCTCTTTCTGCTTCCATAAGAGCCTGAAATAGCTATGATGAGTCATTAATTAATGTGCCTCTTTCAGAAATAACTTAATTCTAGCCTTCAGAATGTCTTCCACCCTTGTTAACTTTTCCAACATTTTTTAAATTCTTTGTGGCATTTTGCCAAGGAACTTATCCCAAGAAAAATCTGAATGGATCTAGGTTCAAGATGTTTTTACAAATATATGTATTTTAAAAGATTTTAGTCAGATTTATGACCCCCATTTTGGTTCACCTTAGGTGGGGCATTTAAACATTATTGATATTGTTCTATTTAATTGTTGCAATTATAAAAAAAAAATAAAAAAATAAAAAATCAATAACCCTAAAAATATTAAATCCTTTTCTATCAATAATAAACACAGAGAAACAGAATATGGTAAAAACCGTCAAACATAAATATACAAGAAGGAAAATATCAAAACAGAATAGAAAACCAAAAGTCAAACACTTGTGGATCAAGACAGGTATTCCACCATAAGAGGCAAAATGGTGTGAACGCAACATTGATGTATTTTAAAACCAATTGATTACCATGTAAAAATATATATTTTTCTCCAGCTAACAATTTTGATGACAAAAATGAACACAGTTACATTAAGGATGTAAAAAATTCCCTTTATGTACTGTAAAAACCAAGAATTTATTGTATTTCATCAACATATTTGTATGTCTTATTTATTATTGTAAATAAAAGCAAAATAAATTGCTTATTTAAAAGGGAAAAATTTATGTTCTTCTCCATCCGTTGCTTAATAGACACTGCTTTGGTTTTTTAGAAAAGAATGAAAACAGCTTTGACCTTTTACAGTTGCTTCACACACGCAGGGGCGCAACAACCGTACATATTTTTGAGGTGGATGCGAACATCTTACCCGGCGCCCCCTGTTCTCCCCCCACCCATAAACTTGTACAAGTGAGCCAAAGAGCCACTTCTGTTAGCCTGTCTAGAACCGCCTCTGGGCTGCAGGTCAGGCATTTTGTTAGCATGTTTTCTATCATTCTTATAACTTGATAGGAAGCCTTATCCAAACTGGCAACCCACATTAATAAAATGGTGAAATTATATTGATCACAAAACACTATTAATAAAAAATTACACAATTGTGTAATCTTTAGTTTTGTATAGTCTATTAATAAAAGACTACACAATCCTAACAAACGTTTTTAATGTTCCCTTCACAATATTTATTTATTTACTATTAATCTATGTTTATGAATTGTTCTTTTAAATTGCCATTTATATTATTTTTCGGTCTCAGGAAGTGACTAAGGGATGAAGAGACTGATGTCTTGTTCTTTAGGTTCTGACGGGTCTGCGGTTCTTCATTCTGTCTGATATCTAACAACCCACTGTGCGCCCTGAATATCGCCGACACATTTTTTTAATGACCCTATTAAACTTCACTGTAATTGTTTAGCCTGGAATGTCCGTTTGTATTTTTGCCAGAGGTTTTAATGACGGTGTAGTATCGGGTGGACATTTTAAAAGCTCACCGCGGCTGCGCAGTGTCCGTCTCTACGCAACCGTGACAACAGCGTCAGTTCGTGGGGGGGGGCGAGGGGGTCCTATTTAGGTCCCACAACGACAATTTAGCTG